>VCJN01003368.1:0-126085 GCA_006384855.1 Tetraselmis striata | reverse complement strand
TCATTTGTGTGTTGACGAGTTTCCTGAAATTGTGCGTCCAGTCAACAGGCCGCCTGTTCATCGGCCATGGGGATCACAAAATTGAGTTAACTGGCAAAATGAAACGCCAAAGACTTAATCGTTTGTCTCCCGCTGAACGTGCTGAATTGGATCGCCAACTCAAAGATGCGATTGCCGCTGGACTTGTTCGTCCTAGTCAATCTGAGTTTGGTTCGCCTATTCTTTTGTTAAGAAGGCAGATGGATCCCTTCGGTTGTGTGTCGATTTTCGTGGGCTGAACGAGGTCACTCGAAAGGATATGTATCCTTTGCCGCGAATTGATGAAACGTTGGATTCTCTCCGCAATGCCCGTTGCTATACCCATCTGGATTTAGCATCAGGTTATTGGCAGGTTGCCATTGCAGAGGAGGACATCCACAAGACAGCGTTTCAGACACCTGATGGTCTATGGGAGTGGACTGCGATGCCATTTGGTTTGTGCAATGCCCCAGCCACTTTCCAGCGCATGATGAATGACATCTTGAGACCATTTTTGCGTGACTTTGTGGTGGTGTATCTGGATGATATATGTATATATTCAGATAATTATGATGACCACATAAAGCACCTTCGTTTAGTTTTGGAGAAACTAAATGAATATAATCTGAGGTTGCAATTAAAGAAATGTTTCTTTGGCATGCAATCTATGGATTATTTGGGGTATACCGTCGCTGATGGTAAGTTGTCTGTTTCAGAGGCCAAAGTGGCTGCAGTTTAGGGATTGGCCTGTCCCTAAAACTCAGAGTGAAGTCAGAAGTTTTGTACAATTCTGCAATTTCTACTCTAAGTTTATTCATCATTTCAGTGATTTAACTGCACCATTGACTGACTTATTGCGTAAGTCTAAAACCAGTTCATATTGACTGGTCACCGGCGTGTCAGGAAGCCTTTGAGACCCTTCGTCTGCGACTGATTTCCGCTCCGTGTCTTTCCATTCCTTCCATGGGGGCGGATGCGACGTTCACCGTAGCGACAGATGCGTCCAACGTAGGGCTTGCTGCAGTGCTACTGCAGGACCAAGGAGGAGGTCCTCAACCAGTGAGTTACTGGGCGCGAAAGCTGAATGCAGCTGAGCGTTATAATACCTACAGTGCTTATGATTTGGAAGCTTTGGCTGTCTGTGAATCAATTAAGCACTGGCGTTGTTACCTTGAAGGGTGCTGTCGATTCCTTGTTGTCTCAGATCATGACACCCTGCGTCATCTGCTCAGGCAACCGGCAGAAAGGTTGAACCGGCGACAAGTGCGCTATGTACGCGACTTGCAGCCGTTTGTTGGGTCCATATCTCTTGCATACCGAAAGGGCAAGTGGAATGAAGCCGATCCGTTGTCGCGTAGACCGGATTTTAAGCCGATTGGTTTCGGTGGCTTATATTGGACCGGAAATGTGCCGGACGCGGCTGAATCACTCGTGAGTGAACATCGCCCATGTACTGCGGTATTGTCGGCTGTAAGTGCGTCGTCACTTAGCCTTGATGACAATATTCTCCACCTTATTAAGGCTGGATATGCAGAGGACGCGTTCTACTCCTTATGGGGGGGGGTGGAAGCAGTCCGGTCATGTGGTAGAGCACGATGGTTATTTTTGGAGACATGGACGTCTTTGCATACCAACCAATCGTGACATCATCAATAAGATATTGTATGAGCTACATGATTCTGTTGGTCACCGTGCTTATGCAAGCACCTTGGCACGTGCCTTGGACCGTTTTTGGTGGACACGCATACGACATGACGTGAAAACCTATTGTGAACAATGTTCGGTGTGCCGGCGTGTTCGTGCACATCCGCAGCCACCTGCACCAACACAGCCCTTACCAGTACCGCCACGTCCATGACATACGGTTGGTTTGGATTTTATAACCGAGTTACCTGAGAGTAATGGTTATAATACTATGTTGGTTGTGTGTTGCCATCTGTCCCGGCAAGCACATTTTATTCCAACCACAGTCAACGTGACTGGTGGACAGGCAGCTGAATTATTTCTGAAGGAAGTATTCAGGCTGCATGGAATACCTCGTGTGATCGTCTCTGATAGAGATCCACGGTTCCTGTCTGCATTCTGGCAAACTCTGTGGCGGAGACTTGGCACTAAATTGAACATGTCTAGTGGCCAACATCCTGAAACAGATGGTTTGACCGAACGCATTAATGCCATAGTCACTGAGTTGGCTCGTGCGTTTTGTTGTTTCGATGGTTCAAACTGGGTAGACCAGTTACCATTGATGGAATTTGCGTATAATTCCAACAAAGCACTTGGCATTGAGCATGCACCATTTGAGGTTATGTATGGTTTCAATCCTGAAACGCCTCCGGATGTATTGTTTGGTATGAGACCAACAATAGCATTCTCTCGTGATGCTCAGCAACGTATCCAAGATATGAAGGAGATTCATGAGTTGGTTCGGTCAGTGTTGGCTGTCCATAAAGATGAATTGACTGTTCGACCTAGTGTTAGGCAACAGCGCAATCCTCCTATCTTCAATGTTGGAGATAGAGTATCTGTGGATACCCGTCTGCTTAAGGTCAAAGGTCAGCCTTGCAAAAAGCTGATGGACAAGCAGCTTGGCCCATTTTCTATTGTAGAGAAAATTGGCGGTCATAGTTATCGACTGAAATTACCTGCTGGTGTTAAGTTGCACCCAGTATTTCATGTTAATAACTTGAGACCCTGTCCCACTGCGCCGTTGCGCCCGCATGTACCTCTTGTTGTTGGTACCGGTGACGACTCTGATGATGAGTATGAGATTGACAAGATTACCAGCGTTAAGATCGGTTCAATGCCCGGTTTACGTGGTACTCAGTTGCAATTTCTTGTTCACTTTGCGGATGAGTCTATTGCCCCTGTTTGGCATCGTTTGTTTGATGTTAAAAGGACAATAGCATTGCAGGATTTTATGGCTACTCCCAAATGGTTGGACTTTGTAAAGTCACCTGAATTTGTGGAGCATATGCATAAATACCCGGCACGTGTGCCGACTGCAAATTAAACTGCCTGTGGAATGCTATTTCACGCTGTTGTCAAGGGGGGAGAGATGTAGTGTGACAATAATGGCATACTCTGTACGGGTACTGTATGATCGTAGCATCATTCATGTACGGGTACCTGCTGTATCGTATGTGTGCGCGCGTGTGTCACGCGCCACAATACGAGTACTGGTGGATGATGAATCATGAGACGAGTCCTACTGGTACCGGTACACTGTTCAGTAGTAGTTACGGGATAATACGCATGTGCGTACCCGTAGCGGGCACAAGTATAATGTGCCTGCCTCTGGAACATCAGTTGTATACTTGTGTATAAACTGATGTGTCAACTACATGTGCGGAGGTCTCTAAGCGACGACCTCCTGTTCGACACTTCGAGGCACGACTCTTCACGGTGACGCGCTTAGCAGTGCGCGTGCCGCTTGGTGGTGGCTAGCTGTGAGCTAGCCATACGCATAAATAGCGGCGGGTGGTGACAACGTTGTAACCATTGTTTCTTTCTCTCTCTGCTGCCTTCTTTGTGTTTACGACAGCCTTGGCTGCTTGACCTGCGTGAGGCACCCGAGACTGTCGCACCCTTCGGGAGAGAAACAAGCACCGACGGGTTCGTGAGGATCTGGACACCCACGCCCAGCGCGGACTTCACGTCGTGGCAAATGTCGGAAAGGCCATGTGCGGCCCACTCGTGTGCGGCGTGATTGGAGACGCCCCCAGAGCAACGTGCCACGTGATCAGCGTATGCGACCGCCCAAGTTGAAGGAGTGAACTCCACGCCAGCATCCTCAAAACGGGCCAGCATACCTTGTACCGAGAAGGAGCAAGAAGCACAAGGGCATGGCTCGCCAAGGGAGAGGACAGGAGCTGCCGGAAGGCCAAATGGGCGGCAAGCGGCAACACGGAACATGGAATCGTAGTACTCAGGGGAACGCTCACGGACTTCACCAAGGCGACCCTCGCTTGGAGGATCAGTCACCAGGAACGCTGTCGCAGCGCGTAAGAGGCGGCCTCGGAAGCGGTTGCTGTCAGGGCCACTTGTAGGCATACGCGCAACGAGCTTTGC
Organism: Tetraselmis striata; assembly: GCA_006384855.1. Lineage (NCBI taxonomy): Eukaryota > Viridiplantae > Chlorophyta > Chlorodendrophyceae > Chlorodendrales > Chlorodendraceae > Tetraselmis > Tetraselmis striata. Next base: position 121,999 of record VCJN01003368.1, on the reverse strand, counting down.
GAAACGGACCGTGTGAATGCGGTGGCTCTATTATTTTTGTTATGGGTTAATTCGTTTTATAATCATAAATGCTGGTATGTTGATAGGGTCGGACGAAGGTAAGGTCTATCGCGGAGCCAGATAGCGGCGCGGGGCATGTCATCAGGTACGACGTGGCACGCTTCCGTGCGATTATTTATCTGATGACAGGATTGCCTGATGGCGCCATGTCCGTATGATATATATTTACATGAGCTAGCAGCAGGAGGCGATATCGGAAATCACAAAAATAAAACCGTATGATATATATGGCTCCTATTGTTGTCGCTACCCGTACTCGTCGAGCATCACCTGAAGCGAGCAGCACGCAGCAGCTCGGCAGCTTCCGAGCAACGAAGTCCCGCCGGCGACCTACAGCAGCAGCTCTGACCTCCCTTTTCACACTCAGCCCACCCGCCCCACTCCTACACTCGTTGCCTCGTCGTCTGCGAGTACTTCAAGCCAAACCGCTCCAGTCGCCGAATCTGCAGACTGTGCCAAAGCCACTGTACGACCCGAAGCTGACCATTCGGCGTCGCTGCCGAGCACAGTGCCTCATCGTCTACGACAAGAACAAACCGCGAAACATAAATAATTCGGAGAACAAGCAGAGAACAAGCAGCTCCTCGTTGGCACAGCGGAGCCCCTCACATGGCCGAGCCGTCGGACCCGCCGGCATGGCTAGCCGTCAGCTATGGAGGCGCGCTGCACCGGATACCGCTGGATCCGAGCGCGACCACACTGGGGCAGCTGGCGGAAGGGCTGGCGGCCGAGTGCGGCGTGGACCGGGACACCATCAAGCTGCTCCCGCCGCGGGCGCGGGCCGCGCTGCGACTGTCGACCGCGCATGACACGGACAGGCTAGCTGTCGACGCAGGTGGGCCCACGCGCCCAATCTAATTTGATATCTCTTCCGTGCAGCCCTGGTGTCAACCGTACGCTGCCCCTCCTTGCAGGCCTGGCGCCCGGCATGCGCGTGATGATGGTGGCGAGCCGCCCAGGCGAGGTCGCAGCCGCGCTGGCGCAACGCGACCTCCCCCGCATGCGCGGCTTTGCCGAGGAGGAGGTGCTGCTGGCCACCCGCCGGCGCCGCTCGTCCGCGGTGGCTGCCGGCCCGCCGCCGCCCGGGGAGCGCTTCACGTTTGGCCGCTTCGAGACGTGGGAGACCCCCGGCCTGAACCCACCTTCGGCGACAGCCTTGGCTCTGCTGCACCGCCTGGCGGCCGACCCTGGCATCCTTGGCATTATGCGCCGCCATCAGTGGGGCGTCGGCCTTCTGAAGGAGATGCCGCCCGAGGGCAAGGTGAGGGTTCTTTGCGCGCCAATATGCCATGCGCGTGCCGAAGCTGGCACGAGGCTATTCGCCGACTCCCTCCCCAACATGCCTTGCCACACAGGTGGGCATCTCCCCGGTGTGCATTTTGGGGCTCAACGTGAACAAGGGCCAGGAGATCCACCTCCGCCTGCGCACTGACGACCTCGCGGGCTTCCGGCGCTACCGCTCTATCCGCGACACGCTGTGCCACGAGCTGGCGCACATGGTGTGGTCCGAGCATGACGCAAACTTCAAGGGGCTCAACAGCCAGTTGCTGCGCGAGTGCGCTGATCTCTGCTGGCACGGGGTACGCGCTCATTTGTCGCCAGGCACAATTTCATGTCCATTTTGGGGCTTGACCGCTTGATAGGAACGGCCCCTAGGCATGTTGGAAGGCTGACAGAGAAAGGAGTGTCGCGAGGGGGGAGGGGGTGGGGGGGGGGGGGGGGGGGATTGTGAAGAGACACTCGAGGCAGATAGATTCACAGAAAATGACTTATTGAAAGCAGAGGGGGAGGGGGGTCGAAACGGAATAGATCAGAAAACTGTGCCATACAAAAGAGAAAGGCCTTTTCAAGCTAGCAACCGGTGCCGGCACCCTTATTTCAAGCCTCAAGTTAGGGTTGCAGGCAACCTGTGGGCGCATTGCTCTAGTTCTGCTCAAGTTTTCTATGGATTTGACCTTTGGCAGCCTGACTTAACGGGCAGCGTTTTACTGGCAGTGTTCACATTACCGCGTTAGCGCCTGTAGATGCTGTAAACGTCCACACACGCTTGTTTAAAAAGAGGAAGCTTTTACCCCGTTGAAGAGCATGCTTAGGATGGGTAGTACGGTAAGGAGATATATCTCTAATACGAAAGCCTAAACGATTTGATGTTGAATTACCCACACAGAAAGCCACCCCACAGCCACGCCCCTGCAGGGTCTCCAGCAACATGCCCCTGAGGCGCTGATGGTGTCCTCTGCCATGGCGCGCAGGATGGCGCCGCAGCCAACAGCCACACCCTCGGCGGCCCCATGTACGAAGGCGACGCCTTTGTCGCGGAGGGCGAGCCGGCCGGTGGCGCGGGCTTCACGCTGCGGGAGTGGATGGCTGACCCGGGCAAGTACGAGCATTACGACCCCAAGACCGCAGCCGCTGAGGCAGCGATGCGGCGCCTCACCGGTATGGCGGACACCCCCGCAGCGCCCGGCCCTCCAGAGGCCCCGCACCCAGCTGCCAGTGGCCAAGCGGGGGAAGAGGAGAAGGCGGAGGGGAGCGCACGGGGAGCAGAGCCCCCGGTCGGAGCAAACGAACCCGCGGTTCCGCGCGACAGGGCTGGCTGCGAGGACGAGGAGATGGGTGATGCGACCGAGGCAGCCGTGGTAGATGGCATGGAGGACGTGCGCGGGGCGGCGGCCGCGAGCGCAGGAAGCGGTGGCTGGGAGGGCGGTGCCGCGGCGGTCGCGGCGGCTGAGGGTTTGGAGGACGGAAGTGCTTCAGCTGCGGCAACGGCAGAGCCTGCGGAGCAGCCTTCCGGTGATGTGGTCCGAGAGGGCGGCGCGGTGCAAGGGGGTGGCACCCCCGCTGGCGCGTCATTGGACATACCAGATGACCCCACGGCGCAGCGCTTCCGGTGAGGACCCCCGTCAGTATCAGCTTCACTACACGAGACGTGTGTGTGTGTGTGTGTGTGTGTGTGTGTGTGTGTGTGTGTGTGTGTGTGTGTGTGTGTGTGTGTGTGTGTGTTTGGGGGGGGGTGGACACCCCCAATCAATCCTAAGCTCACCTCCCAAGCCGCTGCTCGCCAATGTCCCAGTGGACGGCTGCCTAACTACGCTGTCCGGCTGTCCCAATCCGCAGGCAAGTCGAGGCCACGCTGAGTCAGCTGCTCCGCAGCCTGCCGGCCGACGAGGCGGCGGCAGTAGTGAAGACGCTCCAGACGATCCTGCGCAACGTGCTGGAGGTGCCGCAGGAGGACAGGTACCGGCAGCTCAAGTGCAGCAGCCGCGCGTTCCAGAGCCGCGTGGCGCGCCACGCGCAGGCGCTCGAGGTGCTGCGCGCGGCGGGCTTCACGTTCGTGTCGGCCGCCGGCGCAGACGCGCCCGGCAGCTACTGCCTCACGCGCAACGACCCTGGCCTCGTGTGGCTCATCCTGAGCGCGGTGCAGCAGACGGGCGCGCGCGCTCTGCCCGGCCCTGCCGCCCAGGCGCACGGTTAGCCGCGGCCAGCTCCCTGTGCCGAGGCTGGAGTAGCTGCCCCAGAAGGGGCACCGGCCGGCCCGCTCGTTTTTAATTCCATTCCACCCTCAATCGCCGGATGGCTGTGTCCCCACGCGGTGCGCGGTTCTCCTGCAGCACAACCCCGCTGCTACGCATGGCACTCTGGCCGAGCTGCTGGATGATGGGACCCAGGCCTCCTTGGCCTCTGTCCGATCTGGGGGTGTTAGGGTTTCATGTCTCTCCGATCTTTAGGGTTTTAAAGTAATCGGCGGCTTTATCACCTTTTGGGGTCCATTTTGTTGTCCTCCGTTCTAGTTTAAGTTCTTTCTTCATCACCGTCTGGCGGGTTGCTTGAACCATCCTCATGTTGCAGTGTTTTTTCGGAGGGGGCGTGTACCATTAATATCTTTCTTTTTTAATCAACAAGAGGTTGCTATATTGCAGCAATGATGGGGCATCTCAAGGAGCACGCTGGTGCGCCTCCGAGTTTTCACTGCCCAGGGAAGCTATTCATGTAGGCGGCGTAGGCCGCCAGCAGCATGTACTGCTGGAAGTTCTGCCGGTTGTTGGGGTCCCAGCTGCTGGGGTCGGACGTGCCGCCGGGCTGCGGGACAACTTGCGCCCCGCCCGGCTGCATCAGGCCCGGCAGCATCTGCATCCCGCCTGGAAACCCGCCGGGCGTCGCTGCCATGCTTGCGACCGCGTCTGCGTATACGCCGGCGCGGGGAATCAGTTTCCGGCAGCCACAACTGGGCACCCTTCGCTGCTACGGGCGTGATGTGCCGGAGTTGGATGCTCCACATGGCGGTTTGGGGGTCATTGGCGGTTTTGGTAAAGCAACACTCCGACTGATGAAATGAGAATCAAAATGATCCAAATTACATGCCACAGATAATGTGTGTTTGAGCATGTCAACAATATCATGTTGCGGACTGTGTAAAGCGTATAATCCCTAAACCCTAAAAACCCTACAACCCGTCAAGCAAGCCGTGTTGCCTTCATGGCTATCTTATTCATGCAGGACCCAAAACCATGACTTCAACATTCAGCAATTTGTGGAAAAGGTTGGATTGCTCAACTTGATCTCAGCAGACAAGTTGGGGGGAAGAAGGGGGGGGGGGGGGGGGGGGGGGGGTCCGCACCAGACGTTCCAGGCGCGCCGGCCGGTTTGGGACCCGCCGCAGCCGCCGCGGCCGCCATGTTGCTGAACACCGCCCTCGTGGCGTCATCCGGCACCTGCATCTGCCTTGACACGTCCTCCAGGAAGCCGCCCGGCATCAGGGCACTGTTGGTCAGCCCCGGCACACTGAGCGGCTCCTCCGCCAGGCCGGCCTTGGCGCGCCGGTTGTAGCGCCGCCTGCCGTGTCAACAGCGGCGCAGGGTGAGTGAGGCGGTGTGACTTCACTGGTTGACAATGTGGCGCGCCGTTGGTGAGAAGGCCACCGCCCTGGCGCGCCGGCGCGCGTACCTCTTGTTGTGCTTCTCCAGCTTCTCCTTGCAGCCGCGCTTGCCCTTCTCAAAGGCGTCCACCTGGTGGAAGCGATTGCACTGCTGGCAGAAGCGGCTCTCCACGCCCTGGACCGTCAGGCTCTCCGCCAGGCGGTGCTCGTCGCAGATCTTGCAGCGCATGTTGTAGCGCTTGAGCAGGGAGAGGTCCGCCTGGCAGCCGGGGAACTGACACTTGGGCGCCGGGCGCGCCTCCTCGGGCCCCTTCTTGCCCGCCGAATCGCCCGCCGCGCCCGTGGCAGGCTCCGCCATCCCGTCCGAAACGTCTGCCTCCTCGCCCGCAGTGCCTGCAGTCCTGCCACAGTTGAAGCGTGTTTTCATCAACGCCGTCTTTTTATTCATTGTTTATAGGTTTCTTTCTATCCCGGCGGTGTCGGGCGGCGGGCGCCGGCGGCGGATACCAGCTCTCGCGACTCCCTTCAGATGAGAGAGCGATTCGAGGTTTGGCAGAGCAGCGACCAGCGAAAAGCCTCCGCGCCATAAGGGGCGCGAATGGTAAGGGCGACAGGCTGCAGCGGGTGCTCGCGGAAAAACGCTGTCGCTGTAGGGGGCAGTGGGCCGGGCTGTATACGGGTTAGACCAACGGCGGCTGCGGCGAGCCCCAAGCCAAGCTGCTGGGGGTTGTGACTGCCACAGCCAAGAGTTACGCATGCAGGTGGGCGCGAGCGGGTCGGTGGGAGAGCGGGTTCGCGCCGCGGGTAGGCTGTCGCCCGGCCGCCCCGCTACCCATGTCCTGAACGATACGTGCCGCGTGCATATGCTCGTCCTCGCATCTTCCTCGACCGAACAGGCCGAGCGACCCGAACAGGCCGATATGCGGAAACGAGAGTTGGCACAGCGTAATAGGTTACCCGCCGCATTACCTGCAGTACTGTGTGATATGCAACGCTTCGTGGGCTGCGCTACGCGCGCAGGTGGCCCACCCTGAACTACAGTCAAGCCTCGTGTCCCTGGGGGCGGCTGTGGGCAGCGCAGCTCGCTAAGCGAGGTAACGGAAAGGGCGAACGGGCGTTTTGCGGAGCTGGGGTTGCCATAGCGCGCCCGGCGAGTTCGCCATCGCGTCGCGGCGGCTCGTATGCAGGTGGACGTACGCTGAGGGTACGTGACGCGGTAGGTGACAAGTACGTGACGCGGTAGGTGGTGGTACCTTGAGGCACGACGGCGAACCGGCACAGCTGCCGACCCTAGCGGCGCAGCAGCGGCGGCACGTGTACGAAACCAGGGGTCTGTTCAATAGGGGATAGCGATGGTGGTGCCCAGTTTAAATAAGGCAATCCAAGCAACTTGGGGGGTCGGTTGGGGCGGCTCACGGTCGGTTAGGTCTCCGCGCGGCCCACTGAGAGGCGGCCTAACTGTACTGGTACCCGCCAAGACGACCAGTACGGGTAGGGCCTCTGTCTGCTTACCTGCTTGAAGTTCGGCACTGAAAAGTGTCAGCTCTCCGTGCCGCTGTGGGCCACAAGGCGCTTAATCGGAGCGGCAGAAGTCCTTCAGAGCGTGTTGGGGTACAAGCTTCCCAACCTCAGCAGTTTGTGGTTGTCGTTGCTGTCGGACCGGGGCGATGAGATAGCGGCGAGCGTTTCGTGGCGCGGGAGTACCGGGTAGACAGGTACCTGTACCTATACAGGTACCAGTACAAGTAGCCCCTGGGCAGTAGAGAAACTAGAGAGAAGCAGTTGCTGCTGCTGATGTTTCATCCGCAGCCCGCTGCCCGCCGCCTGACAGAACCGACGACAACCTCGCGGACACCTGGTGGACGCTCGCGGCGGCGGCGCGGCGGTGCAGTACCTCTATGCGGCGCCCGGCAGGAACGGGGGATCCTGGGTGCGGCGGTCGTCCGGCGGCACTGACCCCACTCCCAGCTCCTGGTGGGCGCTGGTAAGCCCTGTAAGACCAGATTACCCCTGCTAAGACCCGACCCCTAAGCAGAGGCCAGGGGGGAAACCCTAAGCTCCGTGTCCGGCTGGGTACGGCACGGGGCTTGGCGGGGTGGCCGGTTTTGGCGGGGCCTTGCATAATGCAGCAACGACCGGGAGCCCTACGGGGGGCTTTTCAAATAATAAATACTCGTTAGGTGAAAGCAATACCGGTATTCCTTACCCTAGTATAGTCGCAAAATGTTCCTGTAGCATATATATGTATCTTAATCGGGATACTAATATAATCATGCGGTACGATTATTTGCAGATCGATACAGTATCATATATTATTTACTACGGTCGGTACCTGTATATACCTGTAGTGGGCTGAAGATATACACCTGCCCACAAAAGTCTTGCCCCCCTTGTCAAGCATCAATTGTACATTGGCCCATTACATATATCAAAAAATGCGCCACTGTACCACTCGGCGGTCGGCGCCGCCGGTGCTGACGTGGCGATATGGACAGATACGTACATGTCAAGACTTTCGAGGGGGACTGTATGTCCCGCAGTGTATACATACAGGTCTTGCCCCTGTCAAGCATCAATTGTAGATTGGCCCATTGTCAGCCCTCGCCTTCGTTTCCGGCCGCGCCTTAACACGTGTCAGACTTGAACATGACATCATGCGTGGGGGCAGTCCTAAATGGCGTTTGTTGTGCTCTCGTTGTAAGAGCCATGCGTGTGCGTGCCATTGAACAGGGTAAGTAATGAATTTGATAACCCAATGTCACGACTCACGAGGGCACGATTTTGTTAGCACATATACATGCTGTGTTCTATGTGTACAGTTGCACGCCAAGAGTTACCTCTATCATCGTGGAACACATTCATAAATGCGCGCTCTCCCTCCCGTCGGCATGCAAGTAAGTGAGCAGTTCCCACAAAATAGCCAATAATGCAATTCCAAGGCTTTCTCCAAAACCAGTCCACCTACAGCCGCTGTCCGCATTCAATGTGCCCTTACTAGAGCCGGACTTCAGCCCATACTGCGCAGGGGCGCAGCCCCCGAGTCAGCAGGTGGATCCATATGGTCACCTGCTAGGGCAACGTTTAGGGTATGTACAAGGGCTTGCCATCAATACGGTCCCCATATTCTGTTATTGGGCTGCCGCCGGTGGGCCCCTATGCGGGAAAAACCCGCCCGCGCGGGGCGAGGACATCGCATGTTCATCGGGATGGTAGTCGTGCGGTGAGCCATTGTAGTAGGTTTTGTAGGAAAGAGGTCGCGCGGCCCCCCCTAGCCCCCTCGGTTAAATGTCCACCAAGAGGCTCGACAGGATTCAAACCTGCGCAGAGCGGAACCAGGAGAGCAACTCGTACCCCCCCCCCCTCCGCCACCTGTTATAAGCCGCTGATGAATATTCTCAGTTACTCATATCATAAGAATGCGCCACTGTACCACTCGGTGGTTGGCGCCGCCGGTGCTGACGCGGCGATACGGACAGATACGTACATGGCAAGACTTATGCGGGGAAGTGTATGTAGTGACTATGTCCGCGTACGTGTATGTACTACCCGTACGCAGGCATTCGAGGCTGATGAGCTACTAGACGGCGCGCCCAGCAGCAGTCGATCACGAGGAAACCGCCAGCAACTGCTTGGCAGAATTGTAGTAGGCTACGATACATGGCAGCAGTGCTCTCTCAAAAAGACTACCTCCTTCCCGCTGTCCAGCATCGCGGGTGTCAGCAAGGCGCATGAATGTTGAGTGCCCACCACAAGCATAAATTGCTCTCCCTCACCACTGTCTGCTCATGTATCGACCACCATCCCGAACCCGTGTAGTACTCTAAGCGTCTACACCCCGTGTAGTACTAATACTGTAGTGATTATCCGTGCTGCACATACAATGCACACTAGTCTCTCCACACCGCAACGAGCACTGTGCGCCTAAGTTGCGCCCTATTTGTATGAAGCAGAAATCGTGGGAATACATATACGTATATCTTTATCTATATACATATACATATATATTATACATATCCAATCCCAGCTGCACTCTCATGCCTGTACTGTGACGTTCACACTATTATCACTTACTCATAATAATACTATTCATCATCATGCTTGATATCATTTACCTACCGCACAACTACTACTTTGTTTCTGGCTGCCGCACTGAGAGTACTAGCTACAAGCCTTGCGCGGAACTTGAAGGAAGGCATCGCAGCAAGTAGTTGGACTGCTCGCTTGCGCAGACCGTCCAAAAGTTTGTCTCGGCCAAGGCAGCATGAACCATGGGGGCAGACTGTTCCTTGGCGCCCCGCCCAGCACCTGGCTGACTCCCAGTGCTTCCAGCGGGGGCGGAGCGCTGCCGGGATCCCCACTCCGCCATCAGCGAAGCCGGCTCCCCCATGCCGCCGCCGCCGCCTCGGGTGTTGGATTCAAGATCAGGGCACGCGTCGCGTCGGGTACACACGAGGTAAAATACAGCGTGACGACACCCGAATCCGACACTTGAAAACCTGCCTCAAGCAGGTGCTTCTTCCGGGCTTCGTCGTACTGCTTTCGCTCAGCGCAGTTGTTCAGTATGTCCGCGAAAGCTTAGCCCAACGTGTCCTCGCCCTGGGGTTGCTCTATTTTGCTACCTTCTAGCTGCCGTACTGAGAGTACTAGCGACAGACCTTGCGCAAACTTGCAGGAAGGCATCGCGTCACGTAGCATTAATGACGCTGCTTGGGACGGGTAAATCTTGTGTGCTAAATGCATTGACGTGTTACTGTAAGTATTAATGCGGAATCGTCAGTTTTAATGCGGAATTATACCAAATAACATAGTAGCTACTGCCGCCTACTGCCTCAAATGAATCGGCAATGGTAAAGGAAGCCATCCTTAGAGGACCCCAGCATCATGTATATGAATCTTCATTGAAATATCATCCGCACAACACAAGAGTTTGAGGAACAGGCGGGCCTTTTCACTCTACTACTCGTCTACTACCCCCTGGTGCAGTCACGACCTCTGCAGCTGCAAGTTAGCTCTGCCAGTGACCGCCTGGACATCTGAACGCAGACGCTCCGTCAGGCGCTGCGACAGCTTCTGCGCAAAGCGGCGCCCGATGGCGGCGGCCCCGGGCGCGGTCAGCTGCAGCAGTGTCCGCGTCTCCTCCGCCAGCCCCTCCTGCTGCAGTATGCTGGATACCTGCCGGCCGAGCGTTCACATCCGCATCAGTTGCTGCTCACTCCAATAAGGTGACGATGCCGCGGAAGCTCTCTCTCTCTCTCTCTCTCTCTCTCTCTCTCTCTCTCTCTCTCTCTCTCTCACTCTCCCCCTCTCCCCCCCCCCCCCCCCCTCTCCCTCTCTCAGCAAAGCACTGGGCGCAGCAACGGCGTCTGGCCTGCCGCACGCACCTGCAAACCGCCGGCGGGCATTCCGGAGCCCTGCTGCTCGCTCACGATCGCGATGATGCCTGCGAAGTTTGTGCAATGCATTCAGCTCCCTCAACATTTGACAATGGGTATACAAACGAGCATTAACACGATAGACTATGTAATACGCAATAAATCACATTAGTAACAATAGGATACAATAAATACCAAATAGTAAACACAATATGACACGCAGTATATATGATATTCTACATAATATTGTATGAGATGAGAGAATGGGCCGGCCAAGGTATGCGATGGTTATGGGTGTGATGAGCATGAAGGCCGCGGCGCACCCGTTAGCCGGCGCAGCGTCTCCAGGTTGGCTTTGTCGTCCGCCGACAGTTTGATAGCCTCCATGTTGCGCGCTGCGAGGACGCTGAGCAGGGGCAGCGTGTTGAGGCCCGGCACCATCGCGGCCGGCAGCCCCAGCGGCGTCGGCAGCAGCGCGAGCGCGATGGCCCCCGGCGCCGCCGCCGCCAGCCGCTGCCACAGCTGCACCAGTGCGTCGCGCGACAGCGCATCCACAGCGCGCACCGCCTCGTCCACGAGGAGCTCCTGCACGTAGTTGCCCTCCGGCGAGAACAGCAGCGCCAGCAGGTCGCGCGTCGCGGCGTCCACCGGCTTGACCTTGCCGGGCTGGCCCCGGGTAACGGGCAGCGCGTCCACGTCCATGGTGTTGGTGAAGTTGGAGAAGCCCTTGGCGACGTCCTCCAGGCGCTGCACGTCCAGCCGGTTGTCGCCGTTGTAAATGAACGTGCGCAGCGCCTCGCGCATGCGCGGCGAGTCGTCGGAGAGCATGCGGCGCGCGATGTAGGGGAAGCACTCGTCCACCACCGCAAAGTTGTCGTCGACGCTGAGGCCCAAGCCCTGCAGGCAAGCAGAAAGCACGGCCAGCGCCCGCTTCAGTGGACAACGTATGGAATGCATTCCTGGGATGGAATTCATTGGGTGCATTGGAACACGATGGGCCTTTGGGGGGGTGAGGCCCATCATGGAGATTGAGGGGCGCACCTCAAGCGTGCCAAACGCGCGCAGGATGAGCACAAAGTAGGGGGGCAGCTGCAGCGGGTACTGGCGTCCGATCTCCTCCAGCTTGTCCTGAAGCGCCGCCGTCTGGGAGGTCTGGTTGTCCTGCAGCTGCGTCACCTGCCGCAGCATTGGCACCAGTGCAGTTAGCTCCTGCATCGCGCTGGGTGGCACACGAGCAATGTACCCGCGGTTTACATGTCGGGTGGTTTAGGGTTTGTGCACCCTACGTGGCGCCGACAATCATAGGGCAGGAATGACCTAGGCTTACCTTTTTGTTCATGCCGCCGCCAGTGGAGTAAATGGTCTCCAGCGTCTTGGCCAGCACGGGCGCCACAATGGCGCGCTTCTCCGGGTCGTTGCCCAGCTCCGCAGGCACAAACCCAAGGCGCACGAGGTCGTCGAGCGTGTTGTCGTACTCGCGCGCAGTCAGGTGCGCCATGTACTCCACAAACGCGTAGCGCTGGTCCTCTGAGATCTCCGTCATCATGCCGTAGTCCAGGATGCACAGCCGGCCGTCGGGCATCAGCATGAAGTTGCCTGCACGCACCAAAGTGAAATTTGTTCAGCAATGTGGGATATGCCCATAGCCGCAGTGGCGGTAGGACGCGCCTTGCCAACGCCACTCGCAACACCCGCCGTACCTGGGTGAGGATCGGCGTGCAGGAAGCCGGTCTCCAGGAATTGGACCATGTAGGAGTACAGCAGCTTCTTGACCACGTCGCGCCTGAAGTCGATGCCTGCAGCAACGGGAGTCGAACCAGGGAGCACTGCTCAGCGACAGCGCTGGCCTACCCGCCTGATATTCTGGAGGCACTCAAAGTGAAGGCAGCTGCGCCACTGGGTCAGGGGCAGGCGCACCTTCAGGGCTGTTGTCCGTGGCTAGCTCCGTGAGCTTGCGGCCCTCCACCCACTCGCTCACCATCAGGTAGCGCGAGGACAGATCATCAAAGACCTGAGGCAGATTTTACCGGGTTTGCCGCATCAGCCGTGTGCGTGCCAGGACGGCTGGAAAGCGGTGCGTCGGAGAGGAGGGGGGTGGGGATGAAGTGGTGGAGGCGTGAGTGCACCTGGGGGATCTTGATCATGCCGGTGATGGCGCTCACTTCGCCCATTTCGCGCTCAAAGCGCTTGGAGTTGGCCACCTCCTGCACGTAATCCAGCTCCTCCAGGAAGCGCTCCGCGGCGACGTCAATGACGGCAATGAAGCCCTCCGCGTTGTTTTTGATCTGAGGGCACAGGGCGGAGGAATGGGCGGACTCAGTCACCGCACTGCAGGACCCAATGCCTTGCTTGCAACCTCCCTCCCCCCCCTGTCGCGCCTATGCACCAGCGGCGCCTCCCTCTCCCACCCTCTGACCTGCTGCATCTTGGGGCCGTCCAGGGGCAGGTTGCGCAGAAAGTCGGCGATGCCGCGCATGGTGAGGATGTCCAGGGTGACCGACTCCAGGATGTTGGGGCGCTGGCACTTGACGGCCACCTCCGAGGGCTTGCCATCCACGCCCTTCTTCAGCGTGGCCTTGTACACCTGCGGGCGGCAACAACGCCTGTCACAATGGCGCCACACACACACACACACCTACACAAACACGCTGTGATCCCCGTGTAGGCACATTGACAAATATAGTTAAAGATGCACAATTGAATGAAACTACACCCATGTTGATATATTTGTTTATCTGCTTATGTGACTTTTGACTTTTATGCGGGTATTCAGCAAGTCCGCCTGCGTGGACACGTGGCGCTCATTGCCCCCATAGCATTCCTGGTCTGTCTAGGGCGCATCCCCTCAATACGCCCCATGCAGCCGTGCCGGGCCTCACCTGGCCGATGGACGCCGCAGCCACGGGGACGTCAAAGTCGCGCACGTCTGTGAAGACCTCCTCCAGCGGGCGGCCCAGCTCCTGGCGGATGAGACCGCGCGCCTCCTCCCCGCCAAAGGGCTTCACCTTGTCCAGCAGCTCCTGCAGCTCCTCCATGTACGGCGGCGGCAGCAGGTCTGGCCGGATGGCCACGCCCTGACCCACCTTCACAAACGCTGGCCCCTGCCGCAACAGACGTGACACCATTGTGCTCCTCAGCCACCGAATTGCTGGACACGGCATGGCGATGGCGATGGCAGACGGTGCACCGTCTCGCCACTGCCGGTGATACATCTAGGCGTGCTGACCAGGTAACACTACCGGCACTGCCTGGCCGGGATGACCCTGTCCCGCCCAGCAGAGGTCGCGAAATTATGATAGGTGAGCTGCTCAGTGGGTACGCTCCTTCCCCTTGCGGCGATTGCTGCTTAATACGGGGAGGGGCAAGTAATGGCGCCTGGTGAGAGGGCCCCTGAGGGTGCGCAGGCGAGGCGCGCCCACCTGCCCTGCAATGATGTCCTTCAGCTCCTTGGCCCTCGCGGGCGCGTTCTTGTCTACCTTGGCGTCGCCCCCTGCGCCGCGATTCCCCGCCATCAGCAGCCGCGGTCCCCTCCCGCAATGGACCCGCGACACTTTGACTGGCCGGGCAGGAAGGCCGTGCACATGTGGGGCAGCGGGCGCACCCTGCACATCGACCAGGAGCTTTGCCAGCCAGCTAACCAGCTTCATGGTCACCGCGGCGCTGCGCCGGGTGGCGGCCAGCGGGCGCTTGGCCCAGTACTCTGCAGAGAAGCGGCGCGACGAAGGGGGGCGTGAGGATGGAGGGCATACATGCCATCCGATTCGGCGACGCAAATGAAGGAGGGGGGCGAAGCGGGGTGGGAGTACCCTTGAGCTTGGGCAGGTCGTAGCGCTGCGGGATGGCCTCCTGGCTGTTGACGACGTCGTTGATGTAGAGGCCCCCACCCACCAGCACCACGGCCGACGCCGCCACCCACGCTGCCAGCTGCCCGTTGGCGTCCGGCTGGGCCTGCGCCGCATTTTTGGAACAACCCGACGTGGCTTAGCGCGAAATCCACGATGCGTCGGCGCCGGAAATGGGGGGAGGGGGAGCGGACCTGCATGGCGGTGGTCACTGCGGTGCTGGCAGCCGCGCGCAGATCCGTCAGGCTGCTGGCCTCGACTCCCGGCAGCAGGCCGTCCAGACCCAGGCGGGGTGCCTCCGGGATTTTGGCAAGCAGCTCCCGCACCATGCCGGCCAGCTGCCCGGGCTCGGCGGCCGCGTCGCGTAGGCTGCCCTCTACGCCGCTCTCCAGGCTCGACGCGCGCTGCAGCAACTCATGAACCTGCCGATAAAGTTATATTGTGGCGGGGAGGGGGCAGAGGAGATGAAGAGGCCGTGAGGTCGGGGGGCACAGCCATAGGCAGAGTGTTTCGGAGAGAGGGGGGTGTGCTGAGCAAGCCAGCACGGGCGAGCAAATTGGGCGCACCTGCGGAAGGTGGTCCAGGTAATCGGCGGCCTCGCCGATGAGGCTGTCTGGCTCGCCGTTGCCCGGCAGGGCGGCGGCGGAAACTGCAGGGGCCCGGGCCCGCGTCGCGCGCGCGAGCGGAGCGTGAGGCGATGCCACTGGCGCGCGCACCACCCGGCTGGCCGGGATAGCGGCGGAGGTGCTCGACGTGCGGGTGGTGCTGCCCGGCCGGCAGGTGGTCCGGTTGGCCGGCATGGTAACACCTGTCGAAGTCCAAACTACACGCGCTGCGGAGGCAGGAGCGGTGAAGACGAGGAGGCGTTCCGGGACGAAGGGGCGGGTGTTGTCGACAGGAGCGGTAGTGCGTCTGGAGGTGGCTGGCGCTATAGTAGCGGGGCAGGGTTCGCTGTCGTCGTCGCAAAGGGGCGCAAGTGTTGCAATACAGCAAACGGCGCGGCAGCAGGGGCGTCGTTGCAGCGAGCGGCTCCGAAACGCTGCTGGCGCGACGGCGACGTGGCGCGCGCGGAGACTCGAACGGACGGCGGGCGCCAGGCTGCGCCACGCTGATTCCGGCGGGTCGATGCTGGATGAGCGGTCGACCGCCGGCGCTACCCTGCTGTACCGTACCAGTAGCGACTAGTGCGTCCTTATGCGGGATGCGGGCCGCTTTTTGGCGCCTTGCTGTGTTGATTTTCTAATTATGGGGAACTGCCCTTTTTGTAATTCACACCAGTAGCGACTAGTGCGGTATACTCGCTCCTCAATCACCTGTTTATCAGGATTTGTTCGAGAATCGGCGGCGAATATAAGCGACTATTAGTCGCTACAGCGAAAATCGCGCTGACCACTCAGGTTAATGTATTGTACTCGTACTGGCACCAGGTATGGGCTCCAGCCGAAATTTCGACATCGATGAATTCATCTGCTCGAAACGCAACCGATCTGAGCTTGATTTATTTACCCTGCACAGTGCGCACTTTTCATATTTTTGGATAAATCCGAATGTCTCCTCGATTTCTGAACATTTCCTTCTTCACGTGCGGTTTCGGCCGGCGGGCGGCCGGCTATCGGCCAAATAACCGCCATTTGCTAACTTATTCTATACCCTTCCACATAAGTCCGGGTTTTGCATTTTCTAACGCAAAGCGCGTGCATGGGCGAGGATAACGCCGGCTGCATGTGCATACATGCTAACTACAGTGGGAATAGCTCGGGCAAACGCCTATTGTGCGCTTTATACCCACCCGCGCGACAACACGACCATTTGCGGGCGCCCTTTAAAAAACGCGAAATCAGTGCATGATATGATGCGTTGGCGCTAGAAAATTGTGGGTTGCGCAAACCGTCCGAACCTATGGAAAGAGCGGCACTCGTCGCACCAAACTCGGTGAATACGGCCCTTGGCATAAGTTGCACACACCGTGCGTGTAGGCCACTGAAAGCATGTCGCTATAGGCACGACGTGACACCCCAACGACAAGTTGGCCACTGTGGGGAGCAGTTTGGGTGAAAATGCTGTTGTTTCTGTGGCGAACGCACGTAGAAGAGGCGCTCGATGGCCCCCTTGGCGTAGCAGGGCGATGTTTTATGGGGGCGCGTGGTGGAATGCGAGTTGCACCGTTTCGTGGGCGGGGTGGCAGGCGCGGTAGGGGCGTGGACTTTAATTAATATGAAATTCCTTGAAGAATGCTGTGGAAAATGGCATTTTGGCTGGTAGATGTGTGTATCGCTAGGAGGCGGCACATGCCAAGTGTTGGTGGTCCGTGGTCATCCACACACATAACGCTCTCGCACAACCGAGTATGGGGCTTAGACACGCACTTGGCGCAAAGCCACGCGCCCGACATGGGTGCGTGGGCACATGAGGCAGTGAGGGGCAACTTGGATAATCATCTTTGGGGATTTTTCCGGGGCCCCAAATCGAATTTTTGATTTTGACAGATTGGTTTCGACGCAGATTTGAACGAGCAATTGCGTGGTACTTTTAAAACAATTTTCTGATCAAACCCTGAGAAGTTATAGCGATTTAAAGCCAAGGGGGTGTTGCAGAGCGTGGCCAACACTGATATGCCATGCTAGTATCGCAACTCGACATGTAATAGCCGCCGCCCACCCGGCTGCACCCCAACCAAATGCACCCGAGCCCCTCGCCAATGTGTTTCCTCACGCGTTCATACATGGCCATCCCGCCGTTTGGTTGTTTATTCACGCGCGTCGGCGTGTGCGTTGCGTGATACCGACCCTGGTTTTGGTGCAGTTGCAGGCGACGCCCATCCACGCACCAAGTGCAGCGTGACACCCTAGTCAAAGGTCTTTAAGCTTCGGTTTGAGCCACTCGTCATGCAGGTCTTATGAAACCCTCTGAGATTCCAGGGTTTCATTTCATATACCCTACGTTCAGGGACCCTAGACTTCTGACGTCTTGAGACTGCGAAAAGGGACCCCAAACTTATGTGGAGGGGTGTAGATTTGAGCCGGAAAAGTTGCAGCTTTCATGAAATTCGAAGCAGTTTCCAGATCTACCAAGATACCCAGCTCGCACATGCTATGTTATGGAGTTAGGTTATTCCGACAAAGTGACCTAGTTTAGGTCAGTATTATCCGTGGAATCGAAGGGGGGGTTGTAAATTGCGAAAGTTTTGTAACTAGTACTTTAAGGATTATACAGCCTTCCAACGCCCCCTGTGCTCCTCCCGTTTGTCCATATCATGCGCCGCCGCCGCTGCTGCCACCGTGCTCGCCCGCATGCAAACCTACCTACCTTTTAACTACATGTTACCGACTGACGACCGCTCCTCGTCACACTTCCAACGCCCGCCAGCAACCTATGCTGGCCGCCAACTCTCACATACTAGCGCCTACGGGCCACCATGGCGTCGTCGTCAGGACCAGTTCCTATGCACAGGCTTTGCGCCCTTGCCGGAGGACCCCCCTTTCGCGTCACCTTTGTTTGTGATGATGCCTTGACATGCGAGTCCAAAGTGGAGTGGGAGTACTACTCCAACCAGAAGAAGTCGGTGGCGTGGATCAACCCGGACATGTGCGTGCCATGTGCCGGACACATTGGAGCCGGACGGCGCCACAGAGACATGCACGACGTCTGTCACGTCGTGCTGCCCATATGCCAGGTACAGCCTGCCCTTTTCGTGCTGTTGGCTGCAACTGTATTGTGTGTCGCTGACAAATGTTTTCTTACATCGCGCAGGCATGCGAGCTCAAGGCAGATGGGCTGAAGCACATCGTACGCATGTTCGAGCCCAACGGCCAGCAGAAACTTACTCAAGAATCTGGACAAGCAGTTGGCCAGGCAAACACTGATGGAGCGCTTGCGGGTGCGACAACCTCGACGGCGTCGATCGGCGTCAGCGTCGGCGGCATCAGCCGCCACCGCGGCTGCGACTGCGGAGTCGGCCACTGGAGGCGCTTAGTACTATTGTATCGTTTGCCAATGCCAGCCGTAGAGAGTGTAGCACATGTAAATGGCAGGGACATGGGTAGGGACCGTGCACATGGTGTTGCAAACCAGTGTGCACAATTTTCACACAAGTAGGCTGCCATGTGCTACACTTTTAACGTTTTCATGAACATCACCATCATTGTTTTGCTACTGCATTGCACACACAAATGCATCTTTATCATATTGTGGTCTCTCAATCTCCGCGCCACCGCCGCCGCGCTACCGGATTCACTTGCTAATGCAGTTTGTGGACAGAACGGCCCGGATTTACTAGCGACCTACTATACCTATAAGAGTAGTAGGCATGTCTTGATGTCCTGCCGCCGGGCTGCTGCTGCTCCGAAACCAATTATAGCACTGAAAGCGCACGGCAACGCCAGCACGATGCCCCATATGGTGGCTATTCCAGCTGAAGTCATGGTGGCATAGTGGACTATATATAGCCAGCACATGGTATGATTTGCAGCTCGAAACGTGGCGATTGCTATCCGAGTATATATTTGCTGCCGCTCCGTTCCGTACACCGCAGTGTTTACCGCACAATATGGCAGTGCATGTATACCACCAACCCTAAAGTGCGCATAATCTGTTCTTGCGCTGGGATCGCTAGACTATATATATATATTTCAGGCTGTGTATATGCTGTGTATATGCTATGTATTTGCTTGGAAAACAAAAACGAAAACGAAAATGATTTGAGTTTTGCAAATCGCGACGATTTGCTATATAGCAGCTTGGGAACGATTATATCAGCTTGGGAACGATTATATCAGCTTGGAAATCGTAATAGCATAATCATCGTCGCATGATCATTATCGCATGATCATTATCGCATAACGCGCAAACGCGTCGGGTTTTGTTGGGTTGTTGCGAGTGCTTTGGCGTGGGTGTGGTGGAAATGACGCTGCACCCGGTGCCCGCGCGCTTTTATACGGATTTCCGCGTGCTCCGCGCGCCATTCTCAAAGTGGGATTACGGTGCCACTTAGTGCCACTTTTACTGGCTCTGCGGATTCACGTACAAACCACGTCATCACCTTCCTCGGTCACTCCCTTTTCCAGCTCATAGTGCCACTAGTGCCACTTTTTTTAATATAATAGCATCACTATACAATAACTTTTGTACCTCACGGTACAAGCGAGCGATAACGGGGGGCGGCCTTGTCACGCACAGTGGCACTACGGGGGGTTTTCGGTGGCGGCATCATCCACGCGGTTTTCCACGTGGTCTCGCCGCCCCATGACGTGGGGGGGTCTAGTGCCAGTTTGAAAGTGGCAATATTGGGTGCTCGCTCTTTCGCTCGCTCTCTCGCCGCGCCGCCGGGCTCGCTCGGTCCTTGAGCCGAAGAGCGCGTGACTCGGTGCAGTACTTAGGCAGAACACACCGAGACTCTCAAACGCACCGCGCGAAGTCCATTGTCGCCGCGAAGTCCATTCTCGCCGCGAAGTCCATTCTCGCCGCGAAGTCCGTTGTCGCCGCGAAGTCCATTCTCGCCGCGAAGTCCATTCTCGCCGCGAAGTCCATTCTCGCCGCGAAGTCCATTGTCGCCGCGAAGTCCGTTGTCGCCGCGAAGTCCATTGTCGCCGCGAAGTCCATTGTCGCCGCGAAGTCCATTCTCGCCGCGAAGTCCATTGTCGCCGCGAAGTCCATTCTCGCCGCGAAGTCCATTCTCGCCGCGAAGTCCATTGTCGCCGCGAAGTCCATTGTCGCCGCGAAGTCCATTGTCGCCGCGAAGTCCATTGTCGCCGCGAAGTCCATCCTCGCCGCTAACTAGGAACTCATCCTTTCGAATCCGCCCTCGAACGGCGAATAGCCCTCCTCATAGCGCTTGATCTCGACGAGTGCCGGCGCCGGCTTTGGGATGCGCCCCTTTTTCAGGAGCGCCTTGAATTCTTTGAATCGGATCCCGCGCTCGTAGAGGACAAGGATATCGATTACATCATCGCCGAAGCCCGGATACTTCGCGCGAAGGTACTCGCGATCAAATTTCGGCTGATACCTATAGTCAAAGCTAGCGATATCCAGGAACGCTTGGCTGAGATAACACCGTTCCGCGGGGCTCATCGCCCGCCCGAGGGACGTTTCGCGAGTGCTACTCATCTTTTACGATAATGAAGGGAAAATCGTTTGCATCAGATGGGCGAACGTCGCTGCTGCTCGCTTGGTGCTTCTTTCGCTCCTTGTTGCACGGAAAACACTCAAAGTAGTCCGCGCGGATCTTCGCGCCGCACTTGCACGAGTTTGTCTTCTCGGCTTCGCGCTTGCGATAACACGGGAAGCACATCGCGTAGTCGCCTTTGACCTCGCGCTTGCGACAGACTTGGCACCTCGCGGGCATTTGATCTACCTCGCGAAGAATATCCTCGCGGCACCGACGACAGTAGCTGGACGAGTAGATTGTCACTCGAACGCAGCGCGGACACAACCGAGCGCGGCGCGACGACGCGGAGCCCGCGGAGGCCGCGGTGTCGTCAGCGCCGGAATCGCTGAAGGAGACGGTGACTGAGACGGACGATGGCATTCTGCATACTCTCGCCGCGCTCCGCGGTCGCTCCACTTAAGTGTGTCACGCAAGTGCAGATTAAAAACGGACGCTAGATAAAAGGAACGCCGCGCACAAGATGGGACGGCACCGCGTTTTCAGCGACGAGGAGCGCGCGGAGCGAATTAAGATCTCGAAGAAGAAATGGCGCGACAATAACCGGGAGCGTATCCGCGAGTACCGCGCGGAGTATGATAAGGCGAACCGCGAGCGTGTGCGCGAGTATCATAGGCAGTACTACCGCGCCAACGCGGAGCACATCCGCGAAATCCAGCGCGAGCGATACCGGCGCCGTGTCGCCCGGCTTAAGGCGGAGGCCGCGGATAGCCCTCTGTAAGAAAAATCTCTGCTATAGCCAACCCAACCATGTCGTCAAAAACGTTCAGCCACCTTGTGACCGGGTTCCCCGAATGCATCACTCTCGAGGAAGAGTACTTTGCACCACACTATCTCAAAATCGTGGCCGATCAGTCCGCCGAGTCGAAAGTGGACCCCGATGTCATTCAGCACGCACGGCGGGTGAGCGAGCGGTGCCGAAAGTCAAGCGGGCGAAACAGCGCGATGATTGTTGTGTACAAGCAGAAAGAGTACACGGTGAAAAATCGCAAGGTCGTTGCAAGCCGCTTCTACCCCAAAAATCATTACCATTGCTACCAGAACATGAAAAAGCAGGTCCGGCGCGCCGTGATTGACGGGCAGTACGCCGAGGTGGATCAGAACATGGCCTATATACGCATCCTCGCATCGCTCTACGCCGACCCCGTGTTGGTTGACTTCGTGGAGCGAGCCGACGAGGTGTTTGGCGAAATCCAGGCGAAGTGCGGCGTCACACGCGACGTGGTTAAGGACATGTTCAACCCGTGCACGTTTGGCAGCACGGTGAAGGGGTGGATGGACCGCAACGCCATCGCCGGGCCGCCGCCGGATTTCGTGTACAAGTTTGATTCCGCGCTGAAGAGCGGCGTCGCGAGGGTGTGCTCCGAGCCGGCGTTTGCCGATATCATGGTTGTCGGGGAGCGAGAGGCAAAGCGCAAGGGGAAGGCCGGGTGGAAGGTGCCTCTGACGCAATCCTTCTACATTTTGATCACGATCGAGACCAAGATCACCCTGACCGCTCGTGAATTCTTGTTGGAGGCGGGTCTCGACGTCGCGTCGCTGATTCACGACGGGATGCTCTTGCGAAGCGACTGCACTATCAACTGCGACGAGCTGACGGAATACGTCCGCGAGAAGCTGGGGCTACCGCACATCCTTTTCAAGATGAAGGCGATCCCGCCGGACGCCGACGACGGCTTCCTCGAGATGGCCTTGGAGACGCATACTGAAAAACCAAAGTTGGGTACGCTCTCCGACTTCGCCGATTTCGTGTGGCAGTGGAACCGCAAAGTTCTCGGGACCCTGAAGTACGACGCCTTGGCGAAGAAGTACTACCGCTTTGATGCCGGGATATGGTCGGAGGTGAGCGCCGGGAGCGTGGATAAGCTGTTCATTGGCGCGGGCAAATCGTGCTGCGAGGACATGGGCGAGAACGCGGGGACGCTTTGGGGCGATTTCAGCAAGATCGTGGGGTTTGTCGTCAAGGAGCACTGTCTAGAAGACAGGTTTTCCGATCGCTTGGACACCTCGTTGACAGTCTTCCCCTTCCGAAACGGGTGCTGGGACTTTGAAATCGGCGCGTTCCGGGATCTGAGGCCCGACGATTACGTATCGATGACGACGGGGTACGACTACGTGCCGGGGCAGAGCCAAGACTTTGTGAAAAGGTTCGTCTCCATGGTCATGCCCGACGAGGAGGAGCGCGCCATGCTATGCACATTTGTCGCTTTCCTCCTGCATCCCCTGAAGGAGATCAAGAAAGGCGCCATGTTCTCGGACAAGAGCGACGGCAACACCGGGAAGTCCAAGAAGATACGCATGATCAACTGCGTGCTCGGGGACCTAGCCGTTAGTGGCAACTCGGCGAAGAAGCTGTTGCAGAAGGATTCGGGCAACAGCAAGAACGGTCACGACGGGGGGTTGCAGGAGATGCAAGGGAAATTCGGTATCGTGGCCGACGAGATGGACCCCAGCATGCGCCTCGACACGTCCACCATCAAAGAGTGGACCGGCGGCGCCGCGTCGGGGTGCATCGGCGGCCGCGGCTTCAACACCGGCAAGCACTTCCGCTTCCAGAACAAAGCGGGGTTCGTCATGAGCTTCAACGAGGGGAACATGCCGATGATGAACAACGACGTGGTTTTCTACGAGCGATTCATCATGTTCAAGTTTGGCACCAAGTTCATCAACCGCGACCCCGAATGGTCCGAGAAGCGGTTCAGCGACGAGTGCGCCAAGTACGATGTCGCCTACGAGGCCGACCTGCAGATCGACAGCAAGATTGAAGCCGCCAAGTGCGCCGCATTTGACTTTTTCGTCTCGTTCATGGACGATCGGTACAAGCTCAACCACCCGCCCGCTTCCCTCACCGACTTCCGGCGCTCTCTCGTCCGCGACGATAATGTCATGGCGGACTTCTTCGAAGAGCATTTCAAGATCACCGGCGCCGATGACGACTACGTGCAGCTCGGCCGCATCAACGACTACATTGCAATGGCCAAAGGCGTTAAGAAGATCGACGACTCGGACATCCCCAAGAGCAAGCGGCTGAGGAAGAACAATTTCCGCGACTTTCTCCGACAGAACGGCATCCGCATCCACGAGCGAAGGCGACCGCACGCCGCCGGGAGAGATAGCGCGCCG
Organism: Tetraselmis striata; assembly: GCA_006384855.1. Taxonomy (NCBI): domain Eukaryota; kingdom Viridiplantae; phylum Chlorophyta; class Chlorodendrophyceae; order Chlorodendrales; family Chlorodendraceae; genus Tetraselmis; species Tetraselmis striata. The sequence goes on along the minus strand of VCJN01003368.1, from coordinate 98,566 downwards.
TTGCGTGACGTTGCGTTTGGTGTCAAGTTTGCGTCGCCAGCCGCTTGCGGTTTCATCGAGGAGTACGACGAGAGCGAAGACCCGTAGAGGAATTGTGTACCAGTTTTGAGGGATGTGTACCAGTTTGTGTACCAGTTTTGAGGCCGGAAGTGGTACACACGTTTCACGTGGATCCTGCGTGATTCCGTGAGGATTCCCTCACTTTTCCAGCTGTGTGTACCAGTGTACCACTTTTATTTCACAGTTAGGACTCTATAGAGAGCCTTTGAGTATTTTTAAAAAACTCTTCAGTCTTCCATGGAGCCGTAGTGTCGATCTCAAACTGGTACACACCCCTCCGAGAGGCGCCGCTACACATTCGCGTGCATTTCCACGTTGTTTCGAGCCATTCGGCGTTGTTTCGCAATATCAAAACTGGTACACAAAACTGGTACACACAACGGTGACAAATGCCTCCGGCGGCGGTGCGCGCGGTCGCCCTATCTCACCCGACTTAACACGAGGGAGTTGGCGAAGTGGGCATTGACCAACGCACAATATCCACCACAAGCCAACGATGATTTCTCAGGAACTGCTTACCAAGCTACCACGAGGCAAACGCAAGCAATACAATGCGATATTGGAAGACATGAGTTTCTCCGGCCTATCTCATGAGAAAGCATTGGCGTGTACACAAGTGTACTCAAAAATGAGCTATGAAGACGCGGAGCACATATTGCGGCGAAACAAACAAGATGTCGCGCCACCCGAAAGTATCTATGTGGCGCGTAGCGCAATCCACGGAGACGGCGTTTTCGCCGCGCAAGACATCCCCAATGGAGCAATTGGGACGTTGTACCCCGCGCATTACATACGAGACTTAAAGTCGGGCATGTTACACAACACGACGGCGAGTGGCAAGAAAATCAAGATCATAGTGGAGGCTTTGCGCACGGCAGACGCCGTCGCGGACTACTCCTTCTCGCTGACAGCTCCCAACGGTATACAAGTGAGCGCCTTACCGGCGATCCGACATCCGCGAGCTCTCGCGCACATCATCAACGATGCTTGCAACGATGCCGAAAACTATGCCATGGGTGACGCCAACTGCGCACTTGCAACAAGGTCAAAAATACCCGTGGCGGTAGCAGTACTAAACATAAAGAAAGGCGAGGAAATCACAACGGCGTACGGTGCCGAATATTGGAGGATGAGGGAAGAAATCTGGATTTTGAAACGTGACATTGCGAAGAGTTTTATCTCCATGTACATGTCGCCGCCCACAAACGCCTTGTAACTCATTTCGTATGAATAGCACGGGCCAATGCGGGGGCTCTGTTCTCGATTTTTATCGAAGTCGGGAGCGATAGAAAGCTCGATGGGCGAATTATTGCCGCGCCGCCCTTTGGCACGGTCGCCCGGGCCGTTGCTAGAGCCATCCCGCCAGTCTTCTTCGTCTTCTTAGTAGCACGAGGTTTTGCCATATAATATTTAAACTCCCGTTACGAATAAAATGTCAACATTTGCGGTCCACTTGTCCTCGGACTACGCCGATGCACGATTTGGCGAGAACGGCTGCCTCTTCTACCTGAACCCATCGCTCACTCTACCGTCTCGCAAACACGAGTTCTTGCTCGCAGTCACGACGGCTTCGATACCCTTGAGCTACTACGTCATAAATTCGCAGAACAACTTATTGCAGCTCATATTCAACGACGAAATAGTGAACATCACGATCCGCGAGGGAAACCGGAGTATTGAGGAGGTGCTAGAAATCTTGAACGAGGAACTCGTCGACGGCTTTGTCGCGGAGTACCTCGAACCAACAAATCGCATCGCCCTCACGACGGAGACTCCCGGCCGCGAGGTGATGATTGGGCCGCAAACCACGTGCCAAAGGTTGTTGGGGGTGCGCGAAGGCGACACTAGCGTCGATGGGACCATGATCGCGACATACGGAGTCAATCTCGCGGGCACGTCCGCGGTTCACATCCGCTCCAACCTCAGCACGCAAAACCGGGATGTTGTCACAAATTCACCGAGTAATGTTATCGGTAAGGTTGCAGTTCGCGAGAACTTTAACGTCGTCGAACATTTCAGCTCTAACACGACGTTCCCCATCGCGGACAGAAACGTCGGGATGAATGCGATTTACTTGACAGACGATGATCAACGACAACTCCAGCTCCATGGAGCTCCGTACACCCTCACGCTCCAAATCGCGGTTAGTCTAAAGCCAACAGTAGATTACGATGTTGATTATCGAGTCTCTTTGCTAATGGATAAAGCGAACGATAATGTTGGGTCGTCAGCGACAGACTTTGCGGCCTCGCAATCTGCCAATGAAACGAGGAATCGCCGTGGATATGAGCGAGGTGAACAATAGTCTCGCGGAGCTCGAAGCGACACACAATGTCGACACGGAGATCCTGCAAACCGGCCTCGCCGCTACCGACTCTAACGTGGCGGAACTGGAGATAGCCGCGGAAGGCCTCTCCAACGCCGCCGCCGCCGCCGCGGGTGCGCTATCGTCGCTCGAGGACGATATCATCGCTCTATCGAACTTCGCTCACGAGTGCTGCGAAACCGCCGAATCGAACATCGCAATGCTTAGCGAAGAGATCGCGGCTATCGATACCTCGTCGTATATCCCTCAAAGCGAGAAGTCGCGATTTATCGTGGACCTCGTCGAGCCTTTCGCGATAGGAGCGCACGCGGATAACGCTGCCAGGATTGACGTTTTCGGGACACTTCGCAGCCCTCTCGGGCCTCTCTTCGATCTCGATCTCGATCTCTTCGAACCCTTGGCGCGAAGTGTACGCCGAGTGATTGACTCTTTCGGACACATCAAATCTAATATTTACACACTTTCAAGGCGCGGAAGGCGATTTCAACCTCGACGACGTTATCGAATACGCGCTATCCCTCGCCGCGCCCGCCGAACACCCCACAATCATCACGCTCGCTCAGATCAACGAAGTGGAATTTGCCGAGGGTATCATCATTAATGGCGACCTTCTGCCACGCGATATTAATCCGGGATTCCCGCCCCTTGCTCGCGTGGGAAATCTGACTTATCCGTTCTTGGAGGGCCACTTCACAAACCTCTTCGCGGGCAACATTTACGGCCTCGACGAAGGTGGTTCGACACGCCGTGTCCTCCTCGAAGGGAGCGCCGCGGCGACCCCTCAGTGGATCACGGAGCTTCAAAGTGACGTAAACATTTCCGGCTTCAATCTCGACGTCGACTTCACGGGCCCACGAGGCCCGGCGGGCGCCGATGGCGAACAAGGCCCGGCCGGACCCGCCGGACCGGCAGGAGCTGACTCCACTGTCCCGGGCCCGGCCGGACCCGCCGGACCGGCAGGAGCTGACTCGACCGTGCCCGGGCCCGCCGGGCCGCTCGGATCGCCCGGCCTCGCCGGACCGCCCGGAGCCGACTCGACCGTGCCCGGCCCCGAAGGTCCGCCTGGGCCTAGCGGTCCAAAAGGAGATAAGGGGGACCCCGGAGACCCGGCGCCAGTGGGCGAATACGCCCCGATAGCACACACGCACCCGTACTTACCGCTGAGCGGAGGTGAGATAGGATCAGGGGGTCAAATCAGAGTTGTACAGAGCACCGTCGAAACGGATAACACGTTTCCCGGAGATTTCGAATTGGTGAGTCTGAGAGTTGCCGACACCAGATATGCGAGGAAATCCCAAACGTCGAGCGCCGATTGGGCCTTGTTGTCCGGCCGCCCGCTTTGGACCGACAAGTTCATATACACGCAAAATGTCGGTCCCCAGATGTACCCAACAGCCTCCGAGAATTACGACATCGTCCTTCTCGACAGCATAACGCCTACCACCAACGACGTGTATAACTTGGGCCAAGATGGACTGCGATGGAAATTTGTGTACGCCATGAGCGGCCGGTTTGCGACCGATATCCATGTTGGCGAAATCACCAACCATGCGAGATTCACGTACAGCACGGCCTCGAACCTCATGACGTTGAGCCGCCCCTTGCTCCTTCCTCGGTCGCCCGAGCTGAGTAACGAGGCCGCGACCAAGGGCTATGTCGACACGGTTGTAACCAACGTAGTACCCCCCACCGCCAATTGGACAACGCTCAGCGGGCGACCGCCGTGGACCGACGGGTTTGCCACGCTCGACGCATTCACGACCGTTTTATCGAAGCATCTCATTCCACCCGCCGACAACGATGGATGCGTCGGGGTGTCATAATTACCTGAGATTTGCCCAAGTTAACGCCGTAGAAGGTGCGTTTGACACGGTCGTCGCCGATACAATCACCGGGCTGTCTCCTCCCGTACAAGGGCAGGATGCGGCTTCCAAATCCTATGTCGACCAAACGGTTGCGAGCGTCTCCGCGGTATCGTGGAACAATGTTACCGATAAACCCGTTTGGGTCGGTAAGTTTTCACAATCGACAAGCGGCAACCCCGCGCTCGAGACAACGTCTCTAAAAATGGGCGGGAACGTGATCTACGACTTGGCCGAGCCGATAAACTCGCACCACGCCGCCACAAAGAACTATGTGGACTCTTTCAAAGGCAGCGTAACCGCGTTTAGCGAATGGAAGAGACAAGCAATAGCCGATCGGTTTTGCAAAGTCTTGAATTCATCTTCGGGGATTTCTCACACATTCAAGTGTGAACTTTTACACTTACGGCCGTATACCGACGCGACCCCGGGCGGTCACATGGAAATACGCATAAAATCTAAGGCCACTGGAGGAATTGTGTACGTCAGGTATTGGGCTCTTACTTATCTCGGTGTCGTATCGGGGCCATTCCATGGTTTTGAATCAACGGAACAAACGGTCGACTTGCAGAGCGGTTTACTCGCGACTGTCACAGTTTACGCGACTGCGACGGTTCAAGGACACACCGAAGACGTCGTGATAGGGACAACCACGTTCACCACGGCTGCTAATACCTCTAGCGAGTACTTTCTCTAGCCGCGCGATCATGTCTACACGTCCTCGTCCTCGTTGGGGATCACGGTGTCTCGCCAATAGCTGAGCGTTGTCGCCAACGAGTGTCGATGGCAATCCGCGACTCTCTGCACCTTGGCCAACGAGTAGTTATTCGGGTCTTCGGTCTTGAGCATGTCCGAGATCCTCGAGTGACGTATGTCGTTGACGGCGACGCCGAGCCCCTTCTTCAGGATCGCGCCCGTGTTGTCGACGCTCTTCCCCATGAGCAGATAAGCTCGCGGGCGAGCGACCAACGAGGCCTCGACTTGTCGCTTGAGGGACTCGTTAAGAGGGAATGTGTACGGCTTGTCGGGAAACTGTTGCATGGTCTTGAACTTTCGCACGACGAGCTTGCCTTCGGGGCGCAGATAGTAGTTGGGGTAGGTTCTCGCTTGCGACTCGCGATTGATGACCTTGACGGTGCCCAGCTCGGCGCGAAGCCCCCATAGGTTGGTTTGCAGGAGCGCCGCGATGTACTCCGCCGACGCGGCCCCGAACTTCTCCTTGACAGCCGGAACCCGCGACTTGATGACGCTGATGTCCAGCACCGTCCCGGTGACCGTGCGCTGCGTGGTTTCCTCGCCGACCTTCTTGGCGTGCACGAGCATGCGAGCGTGGTACTTTGCGAGGGCCTCCTCGCCGATCGCGGCCTTGTACTCCGGGATGTACTTGCTCGGCGAGTAGATGCGGTTGAAATAGTCTCGCTTGGTGCTCGAGTTGGTGTACCGGCTCTCGATGGCGCGCACGACCTTGTCCCCCTCCCGCAAGCACTTGACGAGGTCGTTTGGGGAGCATTTCATGACCACTTTGACGACGCGCCTCATCGTGGTGATGTAGTTGATTGTCGTCTGGCTGAGCGTCTTCGCGGTTGTGACCCCGTGGGCATTGATTTGCCGACGCCCGGTAAGTGCCTCTATCTTTGCAATAATCTCCTCGAGGGTCATATCGCGCCCGCGATTCGGCTCGGGCTCCTCCGCAGGGGGCTCGGGCTCCTCCGCAGGCGGCTCGGGCTCCTCCGCAGGGGGGGAGGGATCCGCCCGATCCGCCCGATCGCGTGTGCACGGCGTGGCGGCGTCGTGGGGGCTCGGCACGGGCGCAAGACCGTTATCGGTGCGAATGCTATTGAAATCATCGGGAGTCATGTTGTACTTCTCGAGCGTGTATAGCTGCATGCGCGACACGGCGCCGGTGGCGATTCGCTTGCAATAGCGCTTCTTGTTGTGACGATCGGCATTGCGATGGTACGACTCGAGGTTGGCGGCGCGGCGCTTGCGGAGTTCCGCGGAGGCGCGGGTGCGAGGCATGGTGTCCGGCGATTTAGTAAATACTCTAGCAAATAATATATCGCCTTAAGCGAGGCGCACGAAGCGTGAAACTTTTTCGCGCGGGATATAAATGCGCCCTCTTCGCGTTCTCGACCTGTGCTGCGGGACGCAGAGCGTGGGCGCGGCTCTGCGCGGGATGTTTGGCGACCGGGCGGTCGAGTACGTGTCGCTGGATGCCGACCCCTCTTCGCGCGCCGCGATAACGCTCGACGTGCGCGAGTGGGACTACGCCGCGGCCTACCCGCGCGGGCACTTCGACGTGATATGGGCTAGCCCGCCGTGCACGGAGTACTCGATGGCAAAGACGCGCAGGGTGCGCAAGCTCGAGCTCGCGGATTCCATCGCGAAGAAGTGTCTCGAGATCATCGAGTGGTACCGGCCGCGGTACTGGTTCATCGAGAACCCCTTCACCGGCATGCTCAAGCGGCGCGATTTCATGCAGCCCCTCGCGCCCTTTCTGCGCCGCTGCACCTACTGCAAGTACGGCCGCGACTTCAAGAAGCCCACCGCGGTATGGACCAACAAGCCGGGCCTCGACCTCAAGTTCTGCGAGCGCGACCCTTGCGCTTACAAGCGGGAGCACGGCGTCCACTACGTGTGCGCGCAGAGCGGTCCCCGCGGCACGTTGTATCGCAGGAGCGCGGGCAGCGCCGAGACGTATCAAATCCCGAAGGAGTTGCTCGCCGAGCTATTCGCCGGCATCGGTGTTGGGGCGGATGAGGAGGTTGCCGCTCCAGTGGCTGATAGTCGCCCCTTCTTCGAGGTCCGGGAAGGCGACGTTGATGCGGCTGAACGCCCCTAGGCTGGGAACGGGGTAGCCGATATGGTCCTCGAGTATGCGGCTGCCGAGACAATCGTACGAGCCGGCGACAAAGCCGTTGTACAGGTTCTCGTTGAGGTGCGAGAAGGGGAACTCGGAAAACTCCGGGATCAGGACGGTGGTGTCCACGCGAGCCGGCATCGATCCGCGCCGTGTTACGAAAAGCGCCCAAAAAGAACCGCGGGGATCGGGCGAAGCCCTCCCCGCCGCAGGCGGCGGAAGGCTATGCATCGGAGATGGTCAGCGAGATGCTTACCTGCGACTCCGCGTCCGTGCCGGCCACGAGACTAAACGAGTCGACGGTCGGGGCGGTGGTATCGGCATTGGTGGTTCTGGTTATGGGGCCTTCGATGACCGACTCGTTCCCGACTTGATCTTTGGCCATGACCCATGCGTAGTAGGTTGTGTTGAGGGTCAACCCCGTGTAGGTGTGCGAAGTCGTGCCGCCGGCAAACGCATCGCCGATGGTTTTGAGGAGCGCCGGCCCGGGATTGGTGTCCTGCGTGTCATTTAGTAACACGTAGATGGTCTGAACGGCGTCGTTGTCCGTCACGTCGAGTAACACTTGGAGAGACGTGGTCGGAGGCGTGCCGAGAGGTACAGCGACCTCCCTGATTATCGGGGGCGTGTTGTCCTCCGTGGTGTACACGCCGAGCGGGGTGATGGACGAGTTTGCGTTGTCATCGATCAACTCCACCCAAAAGTAGCGAGCGGCGTTTGGCGCCCCGATATCGTACTCCCACGTGAGATTGGAGCCGCTGATGCCGCTGATGATGTTCGCGGTGGAGGTGCCCGGGATGGTGTTGGTGGAGTTTACGTACAGCAGCGCCGAGGATATCGTCATTTCGGGTTTGATTAACACGGAGATTAAAGCTTGTAGCTCCGCGTTGGTGCCCGCCCCCACGCCCGCGAAGTCGATCCACGAGTTTTCTAGCAGCCTCCGCCCCAACGACGAAGCCCCCGCGTCGCGATGGATAGCGCTAACGTTTTCGAGGAACACCTCGATCGGGCCGCCGCGGCGGATTGGGCTACGCCCTCCCCCCATGTGGGGGAAGTGGGTGCTCAGCAAGGCGCCGTCAAAGGCCGCTTGCACGGCGCTCTTGTCCGAGGAGCCGATAGAGCTGACGAATGCGCGATGGGACATTTACTTGGTTCGGTAGAAAACTAACGACATCACATAGCCCGGCTGAAACTCGAGGGGATCAAGCAGAGCGAGGCTGACGGCGTCTCGCAATTGCAGGTGAAGCTCCGTGAGCGAGTCGATGCTAACGCGAAGCTCGTGCCCCGTGACGTCCCGGCTGCCCGGCTTTATGGAGTATCGCTGCCCGTACATGGACTCTTCGCCCGTTCTGTACGATTTGCCGAGGTGGCCTAGAATGTGGCGATCGTCGGAGTCGACGAGTGTGGGACAAGCGAGCACGACGGAATGCGGCTGATCGGCGGGATCCTTTGTGCATAGGAGGGGCGTGTAAAACTCTAGCGCCACCATCCACTTGCCCTCCGAGGTGTCCACCGAACGGCTCGTGTTCAGCATCACCGGTATGCGACAATCCACGATAGACCCTCGCCCCTGCTCCGACGATACCCACGCTCGGAAGAAATCGTATGCAAACGGTTGCATGAGCAGGCACTTGCACGGCTCCCAAAACACAAGCTGGAACGCCCACGCCTCCAAGTCGTCGCTTTCGCTGACGAGGGAGAAGTCGTCGCCGGCCCCAAACTCAGAGGCGCATCGGCGCATCCGGAAGCGCATGCTCCCGAGGCGCTTCACAAAGTCAAAGTCCACCTCCACGCCGAGGTGCTTGCGACGCACGTACGGTACGTCGTGTGCGAGGCCGTACACGCCCGCGGTGGCGTAATTCTGCAGGAGGGTTAGCGCGCAGCTCGAGTTCCCGCTCCAGCTTTCATACGAATTAGCCGCTCGCAGGTCCGGCGCCTCGAGAAGGAGGCCCGACGAGTTTGCGGGGTTGGCCACGTAGCCGTCCCCCTCGCTCGTGTATCTGACGACATCGCAGAATTGCACGGCGCACATCACCCGCCTCGGGTCGAATCGCGCGAACTCCTTCGAGGTGTCTACGACGAAGTCCCCGCGGTGGCCGGATGTGCGCTGCTCGGAGCTAACGAAGATGCGGTGAACCGTCATCCGCCTGCGAGTTTACTAGAAGTGGGCAAAAGATTTCGCCCCGATCAAAATGCAGAAGTTGCGACTCCCGCCTCGATGATCAATACCGCGTCGAAATGCGCCCACGTGCTGATCTGGTAAGCGGTGCTTCCGGGGGTCACGGTTCCCAGCAAGTAGCAGTTGGTGTTGAGGGTGTTCTTGCCGCTCTCGGTCAGCGTGCTCTTGTGGCTGAGCACCTCGAGGTTCTGGCCTATGGCGAACGTGCCGGATGCACTCCCACCGCTGTTATTTTTCCACGAAGTCAGATTTATGAGCGACGTGTTTTGCGTGCTCCCGAACGTGTGCATGTCTTTCATCAGCTCAGCGAAGGTCTCGACCTCTTCGCGCACGGGTGTCTGCGGAATGTTTTCGCCGGACACCGAGTAATACCAATTCTTGAGCCCACACGTGGTCCGAGTTGAAACCGACTTGGACGCGGCTAGAGTGAGATCGGCCGGCTTGCGGAATATGGTGTAAAGCGTTGTGAGGGACGAGAACCGCGCGGGGATAAGCTTGTTGATTTGCCCCTCATTGGCCTGGATAGAGTTGGTGTAGTTGGCGAAAGACTCGTACGAGATGACGTACCGCGGGTTGGCCTGCTGAATCATGCGATCAACCTCGCTTGTCACCTCCACAAACTCGAGCTGCAGTTCGACGTTGCCGATCTCCCAATCGGGAGCCGTGCCTACCACGGCGGCGTTGGTGGCGGCGAGAGTGAGTTCGAGGCGCAGATCACCGCCGGTCATTGCGCCGGTTGGCAGGTACTTCGACTGAAGGCCGCCAATGATGCCGGACATGATCGGGATGCAAAAATAGGCAGTCGTTCCCGCGGCAATCTCAACGCCCTCGCGGTAATGGCTGTCTTCGTCCTCATTGGAGCCGTACAGAATGGAGCCGCCTCCCAAAAGCTCTTCATCCGAGGACTGAATGTCGAACATGAGATGGTACAGCGCATTGTACTCGTGGATCTGCTCAAGGAGATTCGCGCCGTGGTAGAGCGACAGAGACTGGATAAACGACGAAGCGGTGTAATCGGGCTGCAAGTCATTGGCGGCGTGCTTGTTCTTCACGGAAAACCGCAGGTAGGACATGCGGGTGTTGAGGTAGTGCCCGCGGCGGCTGCACGGGATGTTGATGAGGATGGTCTGTTGACCCCCGAACATGGTGCCATTGTAGGCGGGCACGGTCTGCCGGTGGGTGGTGCCGGCGATAGAGGCGGGCTTGGGCTTGAAGACAAGGGAATCGCTGACTGACATTTTAAGTAATGCTGAGAACTTTATTTTAGCGCCGCTCTAATCCGCTACGATTCGAGCCGCTTTGGTACGCCGCTTTGATGCTGTGCATGCCCCCCCTGACTTGACCGTAAGCCGCTTTTGCTTGGCCAAAGTCCACGCCCCCGCCGGAGAGGGCCTTCTTGCCGACGTCGCCGAGCACGCCAATGCCCTGCGCCGCCGCCCCGGCCGCCGCAAACCCGGCTCCGACTGTCGGGCTGAGCACCGAGATCGCGGGCGCGAGAGTCATGAGCCCGCTGCCCACCTTGTGCCCCAAGTAGGAGGCCGCGCCGGCGACTTTGCTCCCAAAGGCTTTGAAAGTGTGTCCAAGCTTGCCAATGAACGTCATCTGTATTTACGATCATTGCAGAAATTTACGTGCGGGCAAAATTATCGTCGCTGCCTTCGCGGCCGGGGCACGATGTTTGGCGTTATCGGCGGAAGGGCCGCCCTGCTTGTCGATGCGTCGTCATTCCGCCCAGAATTGAAATTGGCTTGAGATTCGTGCGGCACCATTTCTCCGTCGCTTGATGCGAAGCCTCTAACCGGGCGTTTCCCCTTTCTGATATCCTCCTTCTTGTTCCCAAGAGCGATGCTCTCTCGCAAAGCCAGCGAGGCCGCACTTGACGCAGTAGCCGTACGGGGGTTTCGCTTTGTCCCGGGCGTGTTTCTGCGCCCCCGGGTCATTGCCTGAAAGGAATATCTGTCCAACTCCGGTACATCTTGAGGACGAGGAAACACGCCGACCGGGTTGAAATGCGTTTGAGGTCCCTCGTGACCGGGTCCAAGGGCAGGCAGATCTCGAAACATGTCTACCTCGGGTACCCTGCGACCAAACACCGCTTCGGGAAAAACCTCCTCAATTGTTTCAATTCGCGACCTACGGCCCTGCCTTCCGCCGAGGGCTACGCCCGATCCGTCGAATTGACGAACCCGTTCAGCAACGCTCGTGCCCCCGGCTCGCGGCCTCGCTTCGATCGCAACGCCATGCTGGTGCCCCGCCTCGACGCGCGCCGGCCCGTACAACATCGGAACGGCCTGGCTCACGGGGGCGGGGGCAGCCGGGCGCACGGGGGCGGATTGGGCTACGCCCTGCCCCCCTGCGGGGGACGTCGACGCTTCTGATATTGTGGCGACAGCGGTTGGTGGAATCGACACCGCGGCGAGCCCCTTTACCTCCGTCATCCTATCCCTTACCGGAGGTGCATCCGTTTGAGTTGAACCGGCCCTCATGCTTGGCGGCCTCGTGCCCCCGCCCCCAAAGTCGCTTTGAATGAATGACCCGTCCGGCATGTGATTCACGCGAATGGGTTGTCTCATCGAGTAAGTGGCGAAGCTGTGATGCATCGCGCCCCCCGCGCCGCTCCCTCCCCCCGCGCCGCCGCCGCCGCCCGCACCGCCGCCTCCCCCGGGTCCGCCTCGGCCGCCCGACACGCGCGCGGTGACATTCTGAGTCACGCTCTGGTTCTTCCTGCCGCCGGCCTTGGATCCCTGCTTGCGTTTACCTCCCCGCGCCGCCGCCTTCTTCTTCGGCTCCGCTTTGCGATTGCTGGATTTCGTTGCCTTCCTCGGCATTTAAGTTAATACGATCAAATTTCTTGTAGAATAAGCTTTTCTCGACATCGCAGAACAGGAAGTCGTACCTTTCCCTGAACACGAAGCGCATGAGGTTGTCCGCGGTGTGAGGGTCGAGGAATATCAGCTCCTTGAATATGGCCTCGTACTCGCGCTTGTTACGGGGTTTCAGCATGGCAAAGTGCGAGATGGTTTTTCGCACGGGCAGCGGGATGGCGTTAAAGCTCTGTACGAGCATCAATATCGAAGTGCAAAGGTGGCGACGATTGTAGATTATCAGCTTCATGAGCCGCTGCACGTCCCTATCTTTGAGCGCCGCCGTCTGGTCGTCTATCACGAGGAGCGAGAACTCTTCCTCGTCCGAAGCCGTCTTCAGTTTCTCGTGAATGCCATCGAGGGTGGACCAATCCAGCTCGTCGTAGCACTTGTCGTGCTTTTTGAATATTTTGACATCGAGCGAGGCAAGCGAATGGGGCGGCATGACGAGGTGCACGTGCTTGAACGCTTGGAAGTACATTTGCGGACTCCGCAGCATGTTGACCATCAACGACGTCTTCCCGCTCCCCGCGCTCCCGATGAGCGTCATGAAGAACGACTTGTCGGGCAAGGGGCTCTGGATTTGAGGGTGGATCTTAACGTCGCACTTGAACTTTGGGGGCTTCATTACAATCTTCGACCGTTTGTCGATGTGCATGCCTTATTTTAGTTTAATCAAACGATTATCACCGAGTCGTAAAAGTCTGCTCGCTCTTCATACCGCGGCGCCGGCTCGCTGGGCTCCTCCTGCCGCTTCGGCTTGGTCGCCCTAGGCGGCGCCCGCGGCTTCCGCTTGCGGGGCGGCTCGGGCTCGGGCTCCCCCGCGGGGGGGGAGGGCTTCTTCTTCCACGCCCCGCTCTTGAAAAACTCGGACTCGATGAACTCGTCTATCGCGCTTAGGCCAACCTGAGGCGGTCGAGAAGCCCTAGCTGCCACCTGCTGGTCTCCCTCGCCTGCTGAAGCTCCGCCTTTGCTTCCTGGAGCTCCGCCTCTCTTTTTCGGAGCTCTGCGCTTTGCGACAACATGCTTTTGCGGTATTTCCAGACCGTCGTCAGATAGCTCGCTATCCCGATCGCTTGGAGGGTCTTGACAAGCCAACTCATCATCATATTGCATCGATATTTGATCTCACGAAACATAAAATGGCGTCCGGGATCGGCGAAGTGCGGCTCTACCACAACACGGTCAACTCCATCCCCGTTGGGGTCTATGACAATATCACCTCGCAATTCACCGTCGGGTCGACGAGCGACGCCGCCAACCTCGTGAAGGGCGGTCTCAGCCCCGGGACGCAATATTGGTTCTGGGTGGAGGTAATCGATGTCGCTGGGAACGAGTCCGCCATTCTGCCGCTCAGGAGCATAACGACCGCCGCCGCCGCAGCTACGACCCTGAATGATCTGACATACGCGGGGATCCAGAGTTCCGTCGTGGTTCTAGGAGCAACAGCCGGCTTTAATTCGAGTTTCTCAGCAGAAAACATGTTCGACGGCAATTATGGCTGGACCAGCGATGCATACGTCGCACAAGCTCCGTCGTTAGAAGCCATGATCCGATTCACAAACCCGATGACCGTCAGAGGAATGCGCGTTTACTGCATGTTCGAAAGCACCGGACAACCGCAGTCAGCTGTACGGTCAGCACAAGTTACTGCAGACCCAACAGGGAACAACGTACAAGTGTTACCCCTCACCACGGTGTCGGTGTCCGACTGTACAAACAAAATGGTCAACCCGTGGAGCAGTTCGTATCATAATTGGAGCGTCGACTTCATATTTGACCAAAGCGTGGTAATTTCCACGAACACATACAGATTTATTTTTAACACGTTACTCACCAACACTAGCAACTATACAGGGATCGTCGAATGCCAGCTGTTCGTATAAATAAACGCTATGAGGAGGGCTATTCGCCGTTCGAGGGCGGATTCGAAAGGATGAGTTCCTAGTTAGCGGCGAGGATGGACTTCGCGCGGTGCGTTTGAGAGTCTCGCGCGGTGCGTTTGAGGGTCTCGCGCGGTGCGTTTGAGGGTCTCGCGCGGTGCGGTTGTCACAGTTTTGTGTCACAGTTTTGAGCACGCGGAGAGGCCCGACAGCGCCGCGGAAAGTCGCGGAGGACGCAGAAACCCACGCGGAACTCCCCGAGACTACTTGTGGCACAATGTCACAGTTTTGAAAACGAGTCAGGCTCCGGTGGTGGAAGGGCATTTAGTTTTTCAAATTCCTCGATCTCTCTATATATAGGACCCTAACTCACTTTCAAAACTGTGACACTGTGACAACCAGCTGCTTTTTCAAGGAATTGCAACGGATGCACGCAAGAACCACGTGAAATTGTGTCACAGTTACGGTCTCAAAACTGTGACAAAGGGCTCAAAACTGTGCCACCGGGGTGCGTTTGAGAGTCTCGCGCGGTGCGTTTGAGAGTCTCGGTGTGTTCTGCCTAAGTACTGCACCGAGTCACGCGCTCTTCGGCTCAAGGACCGAGCGAGCCCGGCGGCGCGGCGTGAGGCGGGCGAGAGAGCGAGAGAACGGGCGAGCATTTGGCGGTGCAAAAAGTGAGCCGCGCGGGGGGGGTCCCGTGGGATTGCTTATCATCCTCCTGTGTAACCCCCCCGCGTGGCTCACCTTTTGGGGCGTGTGGAACGCGCGTAATTGCATAAAAGCCGCGCTGGGAGCTAGGTGCAGCATCATTTCCACCACGCCCTCACCAAAGTACTCGCTACAATACCCCGATCGCTTTTGACCAATCGCCATGGCGTGTGCGAAGGCCGATGAGCTCCCCGAGAAGATGCAGCGCGAGCTCGCACAATACGTCGAGCGGTTCAACGAATGGAAGAAGATGTGCAACACGATGAACCGCCTTGATCGGACTATGAAGGAGTACATGATCGAGAACAAGATTGACTACATTGAAGACGAAGGTGTGCAACTGTCCATGGCACACCCAAAACGATGGATGCTTGACCATTCGCTCATCGACGATATCGACCAATACAAGGTGGAGAAGAAGATCAACATCTTGACGGTGGACATAGACGACGACAAAGTGGCCGCGAAGCGCGCGCGCGTGGAGCACGAAACTGCTAATAGCGAAGCATAGTAATAGTCTCCATGTAATCGTTTCGAAGCTGCTATGTACGAGCTCGTTGCAATTGCGATGTAATCAAAATGTTGCGATTTCAAATTTTCGTTTTTCGTTTTCGTTTTTCATTTTTCGTTTTCGTTTTTTATTTTTCGTTTTTGTTTTTGTTTTTGTTTTTGTTTTTGTTTTTGTTTTTGTTTTTGTTTTTGTTTTTGTTTTTGTTTTTGTTTTTATTTTCAAAGCAAATACATAGCATATACACAGCATATACAAAACCTTAAATATATATATATATATATAATATATATATATATGACTACATATCAGCACATACAAACAGTTTGGGGGGGGGGGGGCATATACAAAACCTTAAATATATATATATATATGACTACATATCAGCACATACAAACAGTTTGGGGGGGGGGGGGGGGGGGGGGGGGGGGCTAGGGCTCCCACCCGCCGACCGGTAAAGATCTGGGAGGCTGCAACGCCCGGATGGTGCCCAATATGGTGGCTATTCCAGCTTAAGTCATGGTGGCATAGTGGACTATATATAGCCAGCACATGGTACGATTTGCCGCTCAAAACGTGGCGATTGCTATCCAAGTATATACTTGCTGCCGCTCCGTAGCGTATACCGCAGTGTTTACCGCACAATATGGCAGTGCATGGATACCACCAACCCTAAAGTGCGCAGAATCTGTTCTCGCGCTGGGGATCGCTATACTATATATATGACTACATATCAGCAGTTTTTCAGCACATACAAACAGTTTGGGGGGGGGGGGGGATCTAAAGCCTCTACACACGGAATGCTCGCCGGGCACAACGCAGCTCCAAATAATGCTCCGAAACCAGTGCTGAAACCGTCGCCGCAGAGCACCGCACGGCCGCTGCGTCGCCGGGAGATCACCCAGTGGGTATGCTGTGGGCATGTGCAAAGGGCTGGCGGGGTGCACTGTGATGTATGTAATACTATAGTTTCCGCGGCTGATTCTTGCGGCGCGGCTACCGCCGCGGCTCACGTACCGACGTTTTCAATGAGTGTATCGTACGGGGCTTTTGAAAAACGGACGCAAGACGAGGTACGTTCGTCACTCGGGTGGCAGCGAGGCCGAGTTGCGGGCAGTCCGGGAGAAGTTGGCCCCGAGAGGACTTAATGCCCCGGCCGATGATCTTGTATAGGGTGGCGTTGAGTCCCTGGGTGCTCCTATTAGCCATTACCCCGGATGAATGGCCGATGCACTGGGGCGGCGCCGGGAGGCCCATGCCGCAATGCTGAAACGCATCGCCCCCTTGGCACATCGGAATACGGCTGCCACCATGGGGCCATGCGGATGTTGGCCGTCTGCGTGGGGCGGCAGACCGGCTTTCTAAGCTGCATGATACCGCCATCGGAGTTGGACCTTTCTGGGAGGCCGTAGACACCGCCAACATTTCGCCTGCGTTTTCGCTACTCGGTCAGAACGCTTGCGACCAACCTATACACCGCGCATCATGGAAGCTGCGATCGTCCAGGTGCGTATGCCCGCGGATTTTGGCGGTTTGAATTTGGCTTGCCGCAATCTGAGGCCAAGCGGCGTTTTATCCGCGCAATCAATTGTTCTGTCAAAACAATACGGGAATACGGGCCCGCCCTCGCCCCCTATGTACGAGGTTCTCCGTGCGGAGTTGTCGTCCGTGGCTACGAGTGCTTTGCCATGCTGAGCGCACGAGACGCGCCGCGTGTACGAGACTGTACGGGCCCTCACCACGCTACCGCAAGAGGATGTACGGCGCGCGCGGCGCATGTTGGGCACGCCCACGAGATCTTCGAGTTACTTGCTGTCATCGGTAGTAATGCTACGACCAGCACCCCCGCATAGGATCTAGCAGTTGGTACGGGTACGAGTACTAGCGGAGGATTGCGCGTCACCACATCGATCTTTTACGGCCACTCCTCATCACGGAGTTCATACTGGTGAGGCCGCCTCTGCTGCCTAGCGAATGCTTCCTATATTGGTGGTAAGAGTACCGCAAATATACCGATACTATGCACTTTTTTAGCTCTGACGATACCGTCGCCAATAGAGTTAGTGGCACCCCCTCCGTAAGCAACAATTCTGTTTCTACCGTAATCGCTGCCATGTCGTGCTACTACTCCACCCTCGGCTACGGGTACGAGTGCCGCCTCAGATATGATCAGCCTACGACGATGGTCGTGCAACGCCACATCAATGCACTGCACCACCGCCACCGCACGTGCAAACGCCGTGCGATTCGCTTGCGTGACTTTATGGCCCTCGACCTTGGCTTCCATCGTACTACGGGTGCCGCGGCCTCGCGATTTGTTACCATGTGCGTGTAGAACGTGTGCGGGCCGGGAGCCGTGTCATTTTATTCCGGCCGGATCGCGAGTCAGCCCGCAGGATTCCCCATATTGCTTATTCGGCCGTTGTTGCGCGGGTGTTGGGTCTTCGTCCGCGTGGGAGTTCCGCGCTAGTCACGTGCCCTGGCCCCATGACCCGTTGGGGCTTCGTTATTCGGATGGCTCGAACGGGGACGCTACGGATTTTGTTGTGGATCACCTACCCATCTGCCCCGTCGCGAACTACAAGCACCGCATGCATACCGCTTTGAAAAATCTGTGGGCTTCCGTGGCGATTGAAGCGGGGGCGGTGCTCGACCGGGACCACCCGGGAGTCGGCGGCTTATTGACTCTTGAGACGACTGGTTTGCGCCCGGCTGACCGCTCACGGCCGTCGGATTTGACGCTGGCGGGGCGGGGTGGCCCGGCGTGCGATGTTACATGATCGATTTCGCGTGCGTGTCCTCCACGACCCCCCAGTTGTGGCAACGAGCCCTACTCGTGCACCCCGGGGATCGCGGTAACCGAGGCGGAGCAGAGCAAGTTGGCGGATCGGGCGTCTTCGGCGCCGGTGCAGCAACCATTTTGTGGTTGAGGACCGCGGCGGCCGCCTGGGAAAATCGGCTTCGACGGCGGTCTACATCTTCGCGGTGTTGCTTGCCGCGTGTTCATTCCGTACATGCTCTTTGGAACTTTGTCGCCATCCAGCCTGCTGAGTTCCGCCATCACTTGTCGCGCACACGGCGGGGTTTGATGCAGCTGGTCTCCTGCTTTCGTGCATGGTACCTTGGGCGGCATTCTCTCCGCCGGTGTGCAAACGGCCACGTCTGTGTGCTTTGTCCTCGCAATCGACGTAATGTATGGGCGTTTCCCAGTGTCTTTTCGGGTGATTTCTCGCTCGATCGCCTTTTGCAACTAGCCCATGTAAATATGTAAAGTTGCTTATTAATATATGTTAGGTAGTAACAATTGTATAAGTGTGTTTCAGGCGCCGTATCTCGCTAAAAACGGAGGGGGGGGGATTGATAGTTGGCTCTGCATGGCCCAAAGTTTTGATGCTAGTACTTTTCACTTTGCTTATCGGCTCCAACAAACCGCCGTAGCGTATGCACCGCACAACCCTCACCAACACTGTCGCCGCCGCCGGCGCCGCCTCCGACGTGGCTAGGCCGGCATGTTGCTTTCGGCCCGACGAGTGCAAATACTATCAGTCTACAACCACGCCTGTACCTCGCGCCGCGAATCTTCGGCTTGGGTAGCTGGCACCGTGTCGGTATCCACCAGGGACACCGTTAAGGTGGAGGTGAAGTAAGACGGCAGGGTGCTTTCCGCTAGGCCCATGCTCTAGTAGATCCCCTAGAGCAGGATTAGCTACTTACCGCGCGCGGCATGCTAGAGTATGCAGTGAACGACTTGGACCCCCTAGCCCACCCTTTGAGCTCGTTGAACACATATTGCAGTGGTCATCGTAGAGCATGAGCTGTTTAGCTCGCCATCCGGCATCAGGCAAGAAGAGGCGGTGTGTGCTTGGCGAGTCTGGTGGTATTTGTGTGACCATTTGTATGGTGGGCATGCACACGCCAGAAGGGGCAGGGGCAGCCATATAACACTACTCTATCTAATCGTGTGGTTTGTGCTCTGAAATGCTGCCCTCATCATGCCTTGATATGCACACCTACATTTATGGGAGCTGCCCCCTAAACAATATATGGACAATTGCAGGACTTGTCCCTTGGACACTGATGTTGATAGTACTTTACACAGTACATAAGCCAAATACGCCTATCGCTGTCGTACATCGGGTAGCAACTGTACACATGTACAATGATTAAGACTCAACTCGTCGACCCCGTCGACCAGCACCCAAACGCCCGAGCTTTTCATTGTAGCTCATACCGCATACTGACAACCCACATGTCACGACATGTATGTTGTGGTCGCCATACCTCTCTCGGCACCTTGTTGCCAGGCACTCATGCGAGCGCAGGATGGGCCAACCGCGGCATGCCTGCCGAGATCATGGCCTATTATGGGGTATTTGTTGTGGGTCGCGCAGTAGGGGGGATGTGGGGGTTAGCTCTGTTTTACGAGTCGTTCGGATCATGAGGAAGGTACCTGTGGCGGCATGGGATCGGTGGTGCGCATCTTGCGGTCGGCCCATGAGGGATCGTCAATTGTACACGTGTACAGTTGCTCGCCCATATTTTCTCGACGGTCGAGCCACCCACTCGACACGGTCTGAGCAAGTCACAAAAAACTACATTATTGTTGGGAGGCGAGTTTTGAGGTTAAGATCACATCACAAGACCGTTCGACTCGCATTCGTATGACAGCCCGTGAGCCCTGGCGGATGTGGAGGATGTGAAAATCTACAGTCGTCTAGGCGCCATTATTGCGCCCAGTCACAACCTCCGTCAGCACAACTGCCTCAGTAGTCCCCTATGGGTGCGCCCTGCGCCATATATGGACTTGACAACAACAGGGGAGAGCGCGTCGAACGCCACTTGGACAGGCGCCCTAGTCTCGAGCGACATGGCGCGTGTCGCTTGGGAATCTGCGCGAAACGGCGAGTAATGATGCAAGTGCGCCGCCGCCCCGCGCCGCCGTTCACTCGCCGCCAGCTTTTAACCGACGACGGCAACTTGTGTTAGCAGTCATATGCCAGGCTGGCTAGTCGAAGGGACGAAAACTCAGCAGCATGTGCTTAGAATTTTAAGGCACTGTACATGTGTACAGTGCACGTAGTTGGATAGCGTTATGGAGGGGGGTTCAGATCAGAAGGCGGGGGGGGGGGGGGGGGGGTTACCTCAAACACACTCTCAATTCTTACTGGCCTGATAGTTGTGCCGTCGCGTCGTCCTCGTACCTGTATACTGCAATGACGCGGTGTTCGAGTATTGGAGGTAAGGAAGTCTCGTGGTGATACCAGATGGATTTCGCCATATTGTAGGCAGGCCGGAAAAACTAAAAATGATGACCAGGGCAGGATTCGAACCTGCGCTCTTACGAACTAGCGCCTGAAGCTAGCGCCTTAGACCGCTCGGCCACCTGATCATGTTATGTCAGTATGCAATTTTTTGAAATATATAATCCTTTAAATTTTGCAAATACATCGGTGACCGCTTCGTGCACCACCACCAGGTCAGCAGCGACTGCTTTTATACCCTTTTATCTCTTGTCTCTCCCGCAAACACCAGGGGCAGTGCAGCTACCCAGAGTAGTGCAGACACTGGAAGTATAGGTACCTGCAACGACCCAACCCGTACCCTTCATGGTGAATCATCCTTAGTAGAAGTCTCGTCGTACCTGTACACACCTGGCGGCCTCGCGCGCCTGCACCTCTCCAGCGCGTCGTTAGGGTTTTCCCGTCCGGGCACTGTTCAGCCGTAGTCATCACCTGCAAGCGTGCGTTGCGTCGCGCCACCCGGCGCAGAGCCTGGCTGTACGCTGAGCTAGGTGCCGGCGGTATGGTCCTCACGCGCGCGATGCGGCAGCGCGCAGCGGGCGGCGGGTGCCCCGACCTGTCGCCGAACGAGTGGACGAGCGGAGCAGCTGCACGGCACTACGCGTCCTGCGGGGCGTGTGCCGGGCGGCCCGCGCTGGCGTAGACCGTGTGGGCGGCTGTTGGACCCACAAGTGCCCACGACGAGGGTGGAGCTGCTGACGTGGGCTGGCCTTGAGATGCCGGTACCTGCTCTGCTGCCGCTGAGGAAGGACACGTTGCGGTATTGCAAAGGGGCCAGACAGCATGGCTGCCCCTGGGATGAGTGAGCTCAAGTGCTCCGTGGCCCCCAGAGGACAGGGCTCGGTGGGCCAGAGGGAACGGCTGCCCCTGGAATTCACTACGCAATTCATACGTAATACTAGATGATGATTCATGCTTCGTCGCCACATAGCACTATGCGGAAATAGTCCTCAGGGCATGCAGAGGAAGGTCGCCAGAGCTGCGACAGTAGGTATGATACACCTCCCCCCCCCCCCCCCTCTCTCTCTCTTCTACATATATATACTGTGTATATATATATATATATAAACATACATATTTATGTTAGATATGCATATATTCATGAATACACTTTATATATATACATATATCATGAATACACTTTGCAAGCGAACAGTCGTGTAAATATGGGTCGCAGGGATTATGTGAGCAATAGAGCGCGTGGCCCCAGGCATGCCAGCAATCCCGGGCAAATTGACCGCCCCCAGCAGATGCCCCCCAAAGGCTTACCGGAATCACAGGCACCGCCCAGAATGAGCGCCGCGTGTTTGATCTTAGCTGCCACGGTGAGCCACGCCGAACAAACGCAAAGTGGCGCAGGCGTGCTTCACCCTACTCGTGAGGATGGACCTCCTATAGCAGCAGGCTACGAGTACGCAGCGTGATTGAGAGCATTCATATAGTTGTCATCCCCCGCAGCCTTCATCGGACAATTGTCGATTGACATAAACACGGCTTTAACCACAGCGGTCGGTGCGGAGGCGCGGAGGTTGGCGCAACGCGGGAGTGCGCAAGACCGCTTGTCATGGGGATGCCTAACGAGCGGTCCGCAGGTGCATCGCCGTGGCCGGCTGCATCAGGCGGCCGCAGGCTGCTGCTCCAGCTCATACTTCTCAACCAGCAGCTTGGCGAGCCGCCCATGGTCCGCGCCCTCCCCCCGCACGCTGAACCTGCCTGCCTGGGAGAGGTCGAGGACCGTGGAGCTCGCAGCCGCAGTCTCGCCGCCATCAAACACCACGTTGCACCTGGGTGCAGTACCGGCGGCAACATGCAGGGACAGCGTGAGTCGCCGCAGTGCGCTTCACGTGTCCACAACCCGCCCCAGCACTTTGCAAAAGGTCCACACACCGGGACTCGGGGTCGCTCAACATTTGCCTATTTATACCTGCGCCGCAAAAGGGGGTAGATGTCTGCCCGGGAGATATAAACGCAACTAGTCCCCATCGGCATCCCATCATTGTATGACTAGTAAGTGACTGATGAGTAATAATGGATATTTTACATTAGCGAGATTGTAAGATCGATTATTTATATGTGTGTATACATAAAGAGATTTGTATTCATATATACACATAATGTTGTAATATATTATCTATGCATTACATATACATGTATATATATACATATTTTCATATTTTAATAAAGAGATATATAGAGATATGTACTTGTATATACACATGATGTTACAATATATGATCGAGATTATCATAAGTAAAAATCGCCGGTATCCCGTCATTGTGATAGGTGCATAATAACTGCCTTTGAACAATCCGCACTCAAAGACTATAGATGTTACGCTGCCATTGGAATCACTGCGGTGCCATTGCGTGAGACATGCTCCCGTGGTAGTTCTTCCGTTGTGCAAGTCCCAAGACAGCACAAGATGAGTGGGCGGCCATAGGATTTCGTGACAATAGCGGCTCGATGAGGTTGGGTAATGATTGGCTACGGTGGGCGGGGTAATGGCAAAGTTGAGAAGATGCTGGAAGTGCGCTGGCTGAAAAGCCGCACACACAGAGACAGATACACAGAGTCAACAGTATTTCAGGAGAGGACCGGGCATTCAGAGAGCTGCACGCTGCGCGCTTTCATTAGTGGACCCTGTGCGGCTTCGTGCAGCCGGGCCGTAAGACGGCAGGCATGTTCAGCGTCAAAGACTAAGCAGTACTAAATAAAGTTGTAAGAAGTTCAAATTCCAAACGGGGGGGGGGGGGGGGGGGGGGTGGCAGGCAGTTGCAACGACTGGCGCCGCACGATGGTAAGACAGCCGGTAAACAGGGGGCGCGCCTTGGCCAAAGGTCACGGACGTCCTCTGGCTTTCTGCTGATTGACCCGCCACACGTGATGGCGCTTGTGAGCGCGAGCGCTGCTCCGTAGGCTTTGGCCAACGCGTGCAGAAAGGGCGCCTCCGGGACCCGGATGCCGACGGTGACAATGCCTGGGTTGAGTGCGGGCGAGAGGGGGGCGTCTGGCAGGCGGGGCAGGATGATCGTGGTGGGCCCGGGCAGGAGGTCCTGCACCAGCGGGGCGGAGGAGGGCATGCCAGCGCCGTGTCAGCGCACCCGATCGCAGGCATACCGGTGGTTGGCGGGTGCGGATGAGTGCGTCGGAGCATGTCACGGTGTTCGATGCGCAGCGTCACCCCGACAAACGACTATCCCGGTACTTCCCAGGAACAGGGGAGGTTAGGGGGCCCTCTCGATGAGAAGACTCTTTCATTCGGGGCAAGTCGTGTGACTGAGACGCACAAGGAGGAGCACCGAAAGCCGCAACGTCCACCACTTTGTCGGCCATTGTACATTTGGGTTCATCCCGCTTGCGTTCATCCCGTACACATCATTCACAAGACCCGGGTACAATGAAGGTTGGGCATGGGAGGGATGCAGGTGGAAGGGGGGGGGGTGGATTGGAGTGAGAATGAGGTTGGTGGTGGTTCAGGCGGGACTGCATAGGGTGAAGTAAGTGAGCCGTGAGACTAAGGTTAAAGTGATGATGCAGATGTCGCAAGCGGATGAGAGAGAGCTCCCGGGATCCTGGACTCCCCGGATAGTCGCTTGTTGGGGTCCGTGCATCGATCACAATGCGTGACTCGGTCACTGTGACTCGAAATGCACATACTGCTAGCTGGTGTCTGTGCATCGATCAACATGATTTGATCACTGGTGACCCAATCATTGTGACTTGATCGTGAATGAGTCACGACCTGGGCATCGATTGTGACACGGTCACGATCACACTGATGCGATCACTGTGATCAGGAGATCGTGATACACGAATCGCTTGTTGGGGTAATTGCATCGATCATCGTGACTCGATAAACGTTGACACAGTCACCTTGACTCGTTCATGATCAAGTCACAACCTGTGCATCGATTTTGACATGATCACTCGGTCACAATGACTCGATCACCGTGACTTCATCACATTGACTCGATCATCGTGATCAATCAGTCGTGATACACATTCACCTTGTTAGGGTATGTCCATCGATCACTGTGACTTGATCATCGTGACTTGCCCCGACAGAATGAGGGGGGAAGAAGAGGAGGCAACGGCTGGGGTAAGCGAGGGCGTAGGTGGAAGCGTTGTTGGAGGCGTGAAACAAAGAGGGGGTGAGCAAGGTGGAGGTAATGGTGGTGCCGGTGAGGGGCAAGAGAGCAGAGGTGTTGAAGAATGTGGCGGAGAGGCGTAACGGCAAAAGACCGGACGATGCATTCAGTTCCTGGGCACAGCCGGCGCACCTCCAGAAGGCCGGGCGGCAGGATGCTGACGTCCCCGTACTTGGCGACGTCCGCCGGGCTGCCGATGCAAATGGCAAGCGGCCGCGATGGCTGGCGCTCCGTCATGGCGCAGATCTTTCCTACGGCGGCGGCGCTGTTTGCGCAGCAGGCGAGGCCTGCGCCGGGTAATACACAGCAGCATCCGTCAGAGGGGACGATGGCCTCCCACTTGCCGGTGCACGCGAATGCAACATGGCATGCTGACCGGGCGATGCCGCATGCTGAGTGTCACATGACGATCGTGCTACAACCCAAAGCCGGGGCCATTCCTCTTAGCCGCATTGTATCAGATCCGCATTGTAGCAGATTCACATTGTGTTAGGTACGCCTTGTAGGGCATGACATCCAACACCCGCATGTTGGCAGCGCCTCAACAGCGACGTGATTGGTAGTGCGGCCGCGCACCGTAGCCCGTGTCTGTGGGCACAGCGAGCACGCCATCCTGCATCAGCGGGGCCAGCGCCTGCGCCACACAATCCGACACATGAGTACGTGCCCGTGGGTGACTGATGCGGGTGTCTGGATGCGCGACAGCGGGGGGAATGAGGGCGCGTGCTACATTTTTGCGGTACACCCCGATGAGAGACTACCGGTGCCGACGCCTCTATAACAACCCTCATTAGACGACTCCGATTGGGCTTGCATGCAACCCATGAGAACCTTTGCCATAGTTCCGCTGTAGCTTCGGTTGACCCCTGACCCGCAGGTGGGCAGGGTCTCATTCGCCGTGTTCGCGTTACCGCGTGGGCACCCGTACAATCGCTTAATGCGTGTTCCCCCCTCCGTCCCTCCCTCCCTCTTGCTCCCTTGGATTCATTTGCGCGTTTGATGATGCTAGTGATGATGATGATGAGAATGATGAAAGTGATGGTGGGGGTGGCAAGTATGACGAAATGGAGCCCGGACGTGGGTGGATGGACGGATGCCCCCTCGTGGCGATCGCACCTTGGTGAGCTGCGGAAGCTCTGCCGGCAGGTGGTACCCCTCCCCCTCCGGGGTGGGCACTGCCGACAGCGGCGAGGCGGCCATCTCGTCCGCAGTACGCCAGCGCAGGTCCGCCACGACGGATATGTGGTCGGAGGGCCAACGGCGCGACGGACACCAGCCCTCCACCTAACCGGGAGGGGGGGAGGGTAGTGAGAGCCTACATGAGGTCCGGAGATGTGACCCCAAAAAGAATCGCAGCCAGCTTGGGACGCGCCGCATATGTTGCTCACAGAGGGGTGCATGTCATGCTGCGGAATGGGGTCGCGGGGTGCCATTTGGGGATGCCGCATGGTCGCCAGAGCTAGACGGCTTCGAGCCCCCTTAAATGTGCGATATAATAACCAATGACAATCTAACTTTCCGGGGCGCATGCATGAGCTTAGCGGCTGTGCCCGGACACCGGACTATAGCTCGGCACGTGTCCCGCGCAACGGTTCGAGGTTTGCATCCAGCGGACCAAACAACCAGAGGCCGCCTGGAGGTCTAAGATGAACTGGGCGCGGAAGGCAGAGAAGCCGCGAAATCATGGTCAGCACGATTTGCGGGGCAGCCCCGGGATGCCGGGAGGAGGAGGGGCTGGGGCTGCAGTAACACATTGTGTTTCCCATAGAGGTTAGGTAAAGCAGGCCCTCATATCAACTCAGTCTGGGCGGCCGAGAGCGGCAGACTAGCACGCAAACAATTCCAATTCGGTCCTATTTCGGCACATGTTGCTGGATAAACTCAGGGTCCGGTGCCCCAACATCCCGCCCCGCCGAAACTGACTGCCCACAGAGTCCCACCCGAGCCGCCCGTCGACCCGTCAACGGCGACTGGAGTGGCGCAGCGGGGGCGTCGCAGGGGAGGGCGGCCGCACCTCCTTCCGGCCGGGCAGCGGCACGAAGGCCTGCGCCGCCAGCCGGTCGCGCTCGTACCAGCAGTAGTCCAGCAGCGCCTCGTAGCCGCTCACAAAGTTGGTGAAGTCGGAGCTCAGGCCGTCCGGGGAGCCAAAGCGGCACGGCAGCTCCAGCGCCACGCCCCTCACCGCCGGCCCCTGTCGCCAAACAACACCACGATTGCGAGACCACCCATCAAATCCCGCAGCTGTCAACCCCAGCAAAACAGATATATGTATGGCCCGGCGCGTTCGCGCATTTGAATTGTTTAAATCTGCCGTCATTCTCTGGACCCTGTGGAGAACGGGCAAGCGATCGGCTGATTGTGCCCCTTAGTTGGGCTCCTGACGTTGGGCTTAGTTGCTCCTCACGTTGGGCTTGCATGCACCCCGTCATAAAAAGACCATTAATCAAGTTTGCCCGGGTCATCGGCCAACACCCCCCCCCCCCCCCCCCCCCCCCCGCCTCCAGCACTTGGCCTCTTGCGCCAACTGCAGTCGTGGGTCTAAGATAGCCCCCTTAGGCCTCATTCGAACGCCGAAGGGCTAATGCATCATCCACCAGGTATTACCCCGGGACACCGCTGGGTCGAAAATCGATCCGGGGACCTCTCGCGCAAGAGGACAGACAACGACGACATCATTCACCAACGTTCCCCTATAGTTGCATTTGACCCCTGACAAGTGGGGGGGGGGGGGGGGGGGGGCTTCATATTCGTAGTGTCCGTGTTACCACGCCGGTACCCGAGCACGTTCTGAATAGCTATGGTTGCTACGCGCACGTGGCGATTTGCATTCGGAGAACGTGTCCGTATCAATACAGCAACGGCAATCCGAAGAAACCGGGCCCCGCAGTGAGTGGCGGGCACACTGCGGCCGGGATGAAGCGCCCCGCACCTCCTCCTCCACCGACATTGGCTCCGCCGCGTCGCCCTCGTCGACCGTGCCGTCCTCCTCCGAGACGAAGCGGCCCGTCTTGGTCCAGTCGAAGCCGCTGCGCGCCACCCACTCCCAGTGATCGGCCGCCAGCCGGCCCTCCGCCAGCAGCTGCACCGCGCCTGTTGCTCGCGAGGAATAGCCACACCGCATGCCCCTTACGTGATATATGGTCAAGTTGGATGGAGTTGTGACCCCGACTATACAATGGTCAACCAGCGGCCCGGCACCAGATGACGCCATGCTGACCAACCAACTCAGAAACCCGACTCGTCTCAGCCACCGGCGTCCGTGATTGCAGATTATGCGGGCGTGTGTCGGCCGCCCATTGCCGCTACGGGTGATGCCCAGGTCCCCAACAGTGCCCCACCACTGAGTAGTGCATTGCCATCGTCCACCAAGGGTTAATGTTACACCGTATCAGTTAATTATTGCAGCTGCGGGGTTTGTAGGGTTTTCAGGGTATTGTAAAACCTAAATCCCTAAAGCCCTAAATGGTGAACTGCTTGGAAGCATCAAGTCGGGAGATCCTTGTGGTATTTGTGGTGTATTCTGGTGTATTTCATTATGAATATTAGTTTTTCGCTTGACGCGGGGGGGTACAGGATAATGTACTGTGAAGGGTAGTAGTCATTGAGGAGAACAGCACACTGTGTCGTGTATCTTCCGTTGGTAGGGAGCTAGTAGGCCGCGTGATCGAGAAGAATTTGAACATAACCGGAGCCGCATGCTGCGCAATCCATGTGGACAAATGTTGATGTGTCAGAATGATTCAGTCCGAAACGCGTTGCCAACATGGGACCGTCCGGCTGCGAAATGTGGAAGTTGGCAAGTCGGCGTCCCCAACACAGGGGCCCACGCACGCTCCAACGGCATTGCCGTTGCAGTAACACAGCTGCTCTGTATACAGAAAGTCTTGCCGCGGAAGACTAGGGTTGTTGGATGGTTGTTGGGGGTGGGGAGGGGGGTTCAAAAGATCTAAAATAAAATAAACAGCTACTGGAGACCGGTACTGATACTACGCCCGGCAGAATAGGGACGCGCTTTAGTTAGTGGGCCCTAAGCGGGTTCATGTAGAAATAAGAACTAATTACATAAGAGCTTTCACAAAAGCGCATTACAAACAGAACTACACAGCGGGTTCATGTAGTCGGGCCACAAGACAATTGCCTAGTTCGCCCGGGGATGAAGGTGTTAGAAAATTCAAAATTCAAATTAGTTGGGGGCCTGCCACGCGCCGCACCGTTGAGCCCCTCCGCGTCGTTGAGGTCGCTGTTGAAGTCGCCGCAGAAGACGACCGCCGGCTGCGCCCCGCCGCCCGGGGGCGCGTGCGCCGCCGCGAACGCCGCAGCCTCCAGCGCGATGGTGGCGGCGTGCATCGTGCGGATGTGGCCGGCGGCGGGGTGGAAGAACAGGTGCGTGTTGGCCACCACCAGCGGGCCTGGCGGACGTGGGGAGAGTCAAGTGGAGCGGGGGGCGGCGGGGTGTCTGAGCGGGTGGATGCATAGCTGCTGCTTGTACTCAAACCTTTAGGCCGGTGCCGGCCCGGTAATAAGAACCATGTTGCGAATAAGAGCCTGCCCTGACTACTAGACGCCATCGTTGGGGAAACTTTATTAGCAAATGGCGGGCAGCAGACGACTTCTATTCCGAATGGGGGCGGTGGATGAAGTCAGGACATGTGTCCAAACCTGATGACGGGTTTTTTGGGGAGACATAAATGTCTTTGTATTCCGAATAATCGTCAGCTCATTGACAAATATTGTATGAGCTACGCGATACTGCTGGGCACCGGGCTGTTCAGAGTACCTTGGCGCGTGCCTTGGGCCGTTTTTAGTGGTCGCGTATACGTCATGACGAGAAAGCCTATTGTGAGCAATGTCCAGCCTGTAGACTTTCCCCTCCACAACCGGCGGCACCCGCGCAGCCGTTACCGGGGCCACCTAGACCGTGGATGCTCTTGTACCTTGCATGCAAGCCCAATGCGAGGCTGGCGTGAAGGGTGCGTTGCGGTGCGTCGCCACTCGCAAAATGCTGTGCAGCTTGCGCTGACTATTGCGGGACAGAGCGGATCGTGTTATCGTCACGTAAACTACATAGTCTGGACGCACTCAGCGGTCGAGACACCCCGAGACTTTATCCCAACAATCTTATCGTGGTGAGACTCCCACCACACCAAGTCGCCAGACTTTACAGAGCACACACACACACACACACACACACACACACACACACACACACACACACACACACACACACACACACACACACACACACACACACACACACACACACACACACACACACACACACACACACACACACACACACACAATCTACAGCACCGCATCCCTTGGCGTCGATAATCACAGATTACTTGGCGGCAACCGGGGCCCGCGCTCGTTCCCTCAGTGCTGTTGTCCTGCGCTGGTTGCGAGACGGGATGGGTGGCGTGTGGGGGCTAGGCAGGAAAAGAGGGCAGTAGGGGCAGAGGGGGGGGGGGGGGGGAGCAGCGCACCGTCGGCCACCGCGGCGCCGTCCGCGGGTCGCAGCAGCGCCAGCTGCCCGACAGTGCCCACTTTGCTGAGCGCGAAGCTCAGCGCAGGCGACGCGTCGAGCATGGGGGCAAACACGGCCGCTGGGCCCTGGTGGGCGCACAAGTTGGGGGCGAAGGGGGCAGGCGCGAGTGAGGGATAGCGGGTGCGGGCTGGGGGTGAGGCCGGTGGCGGCCTCTGAGCCGCGTGGACCACCCGCCGGGCAGCGCCGTTAAGAGCGGTTCAACTGAGGAGCAGTTAGGGTGTTTACAGCAGTACTGCGGTATGGCAGCTCGCGGGTTAGGGTTTCCTTTTCGGGCGTTTAACTAGGGCTTGCGAAATGTTGCATGGCCGTCTTTGTAAGCATGGATGCTTATTGGTGTGTATCGATGCTTACTGTGTCATTGAGCCGGGCGGCAAAACCACTGTACAGATGCACTGCGCAAAGCCCTGCAAGGAAGCCCTAGAAGAACGACAGCGTGGCACCACTACTGCGTGCGTGTAACAGCACGACCCTAGCCAGTTCATTGCAGCCGATGGCGGTCCGATAAGGGTGATTGTACTCTCATGCTCCTGCACACAGATGGACCAACGTAGTGGAGCAGGAACATGCCTCTGCGGCCTCAACCGTCGACCGCAGACACCCTCGTCCGTGGCGCATACCGCAGCATTTACTAATTGGGTTTGCGGGTCGAAGAATACTGAATTGTCTTGCAGCGACGAATCAGAGGTTCCGTTTGTTGTATTTGCGGTGTATTCTGCTACAATTTGGGAGAAACATGTGCAGCGTTTCCCTCTTTGCCGGGGGGGGGGGGGGGGGGGGGGGGGGGGGCGAAAACGATGATAGACCGTGAACCTAAAGCTTGGTTGCGGTTTATATGCTCCGAAACCACGCCACGCCGGACCCCCGCGACACTCAGATCAGAGTGGTTTTGGAGCATCATTCCACCAGCATGGCGCCGATTTCCTCCGGAACCATTCCCCGAAAGCGCGAACAATCCCAGCAAAGAGGTGTGTCGTCTTCCTTCTCAGGATGCAAGCCGGCCCTTCCCAGCGATGGTGCGGTATCGGCACGGGTGCAGCCGTGTTAGCTGGACTCGTACCGATATCGGCGGCCCGTTTCCGATATGCTCGTCCAGCGCGATACTATTTGGTATTCGGCGGCGGCCCGGAGTCTGATGTACCGGAAATAGGGCTATATGTGCTGCTGACCCGGCGATATATTCCGGTTTTCAAGCGACCGCACCCCCCCCCCCCCCCCCCAAAAAATGAAGCAACATCAAATAACAACCGACCCGATGTCAAGCAACTAACTACTAGCAAGACATCAGTGAACATCAAGCGCAACACGCAACACTACCAAATACACTCACATACTGGGCTTGGGTACTGAGGGGCTCGTCGTCATTGATGCTTATTGCTGCAGCTTCCCAAAGGGGGGGGGGGGGGGTATCATCAGGGGTTACCCCTGGTATCATTGCAGCAACTACGCGCACGCGATACGTCCTATGGTACGACCCGGTACCCGTCATACTCCTGCTCGTATTTGCAAGTACCCAGCAGGTGCCGATACTTATCCTTATTAAGGATAATTAACAAGGACGGTAGCAGTACTTATCCTTAATACTCGCGATTTTCTGTCTAAGAGCGCATATACCGATTGATGATACCCGGCTCCCTTATTGTACGGCCGGGACATGGTTCAGCTACAGGGTTGCTTGATGTTCACTGATGTCCGCTACTGGTGTCGCGTTTTGGTTGGTGCAGCAGCAGTCTAAAACCAGAATACGACACGCAGATCTTTTGCGATTGCTTTCACGTCGTAACACTCCCTCCGCAATAAGCGGAAGCCGTCCACGTGCCGCGGGCGGGTGTGGCGGCCAGCACCCCCCCGCGTACCTCGACGGGGGCAGCAAACAGCTCCTTCATCGCCAGGTCCTTCCGGTCTGCGATCTGCGGCAGCATGCAAGCGGGCACGGAGTCACAGAGATCGCAAGCTTGGTACTAGGATCGGTAGGCAGAGGATGGCCGCGCTCTCATTCGTCGCCGCCGCAGCGTGGGGCGCCCCGCCACGCTCACCGTGTAGCGCGACCGGCGGACCAGCAGCGCGCAGCCCTCCTCCACCTTGCCAGCCTTCTTGGAGAAAATGGACTGGGAGGCGATGGCATTGCACGCCGGGGAGGGGGGGGGGGTTCAGTTGGGTGCTTACTACCCGTACCCCAACAGGCGAGTGCAGAGTAAAGTTGACGGGCGGGGTTTCAGTTGCTTGCGCTTGTGGTTTCCTTTGCGATAGCGGTGGATGTGGAATCCCAGGGTTCAGGGTTGTATTCGTTTATGGTCTGGGTGGAGGCATTCGGGTTTTAGGTTGTAAATCGCAAATTTTTAAACACACATAGACAGGACCCAAACACAGAGCCCTGAAACCCTAAATCCCACCCTGAAGGCATGCTACAGATCAGGTGATGGTTCCGGAGGGAAGGGGGGAGGGGGGGGGGGGGGGGGGGGGGGGGGGCGGGCGTCACTTCAAAGCCGAGGTCGCCGAAAGAGTGGCTGGAAGTAGGACTCGAACACGCTGCGGTCGACCTCCTGCGGGGCAACCAAGGGAGCGGGGCTGTGAGGGGCGGAGAGGGGGGGGAGGGGGGGGGGGGGGGGGGCTGAAGGGAGGCGGGTGAGGAGGGCCCCATCCGGCTGCCGGTGCAAGTCGCCCACATCACTTCGCGAGGGCCGGCTGCTGTGCTCTGGAGGGCGCACCTGCAGGCATATGATGTCCGCATTGAAGCCCGCCAGCTCCGCCGCCACCAGCTGCCTGCGGTACTCCTGGTCCAGGAACCTGCCGGCAGGGAAAGCGCTAGGATGAGGAATGCGCCCTCGCTGTAATTTTGTGGGCTGGTGTAACACTTACACTACAGCTTAGTGTAATTACAGCCCCCCCCCCCCCCCCCCCCTCCTTCAACTCAAGAAACTGTCCTGAGCGCTGTACTACCGTGCCAGCTGTGATGCTGCTGAAGCCACAGTGCCACAGTGAAAAAGTGGTCGGAGGGGGGTGAAAGTGCGCGCCGCACGCTCGGATGGTCGGACAGGCGCATGCCGCGCAGTCACCGCATATTGCGACTGTAATTCTGGGACCTGGTGTAATACTGTAATTACAGATGTTATCTGGAGGAGAGGGGGAGGAGGGGAGGAGGGCGGCATCACTCGAAACTGCGGAATTGATGATCGATGCATCGATATTTAAGCCCCGTTATTAATCGATACATCGGTATTCAACTTCTCAATTTATCGATGCGTAGATATTTAACTTCTAAATTGATTGATGCATCGATACATAATTGCGGGAATTGATCGATGCATCGGTATTCAACTTCTAAACTTGTCGATGCGTAGATATTCAAGTGCGAAATCGATCGATGCGTCGATAGTTAAGTGCGGAATTGATCGATGCATCGATATTAAACCTCTAAATTATCGACTCATCGATATTTAACTGCGGAATTGATCGATGCATCGATATTTAAGTGCGGAATTGATCGACGCATCGATATTAAACCTCTGAATTAATCGATGAGTCGATATTTAAGTGCGGAATTGATCGATGCATCGATATTCAACTGCGGAATTGATCGATACATCGATAGTTGCCCTCTGAATTAATCGATGCATCGATATTTAATTGCGGGAGTGATCGATGCATCGGTATTTAGCCAATGGACGAAACATGCGGATGATGCATCAAGAATCGCTACATGTATCGTCCGACTAGCAGCAAGTACGACATTGTGCCCTCGTAGTGGCTAGCAAATTGCACTCATTCCGCCACAAAAAGTCACTCATTTGAGTCGCAACACTGGGCCTACATTCAGGAACACCGCTAACAATAACAAAGGAGGAGGAAAACATATGTTTCATGCATGCCATTTCAGCCTTGATGCATCGATCTTTTCCTCTTAAATATCGTCATTTAGCTCATACAGCGTGATGCGGACTGTTACACGGGAAAAGTTGAATTTCGTATTTATAGTGGCAAGGAAGTTCCGGCGGCACCCACTCCAGCCATCTACGCAACCGGGAAGCCGGCCACATTGTCCTTTCCAATCAAAAGACGGGGCAGGGGTGCGGCTTCAATGCGTGCCGCGCGCAAACGCAGAGTTGATTGGATTTATTTGGGCGCAGTCATCCGGGGCAACAGGGGGGGGGGGGGGGGGAGGGGGGGCTCACTCTGTCGGGCAGTACCAGAAGATCTCCTTCCGCTTGGCATCGGGCTTCATGGCCTTGTGCTTCTCAAACCTGGGCGGAGGCGGCGGGGCGCGTCAGCGCGCCATGGGTGCCGGCACACTTACAGGACCAAGCACCGAAACGTCACCATGTTTGGGGGCGCTTGGCCGCAATTTCATAACTTGGCAGTAGCACATCCATTGCATATGCATTCGGGGGAGAAACGCAAGCGCTGTCGTGTGGTAATTCTCTTGGAGGTGCGTCATCGCTACATAGAGTTCTTCCACAACAAGGATCCGCGGTAAATCATTTGCCATTGTTTGCAATGCTGTACAAGGAACTCAATTTTCCTATCAATAAATCCTGAGTATAATTCATATTCGCTAGTTTTGACGGTGCGGGTACGAGACGTAGTGTAGTGTAGTGCTCATGACAACATTATGGGGCTACACGCTACGTTGTTCGGCTACATGCAGTAGCGTATGAGCAGACGGTGAGGAGTGCTCGTGACGGTAGCGACTACGTGTCCGGGTACGTACTCGTACATGATCAAGTCATTGCGTATCCTTACTGTGGAAGAACTCCAAACCTCCCACTAGTCATTTTCCCCACGTCGCCAACTTGCGTACTTGATTTGTAGTGATGGGTGGCGGGTGGTGGGGGGTGGTGCGAGGAGAGTTACAGCTGCCCCCCTTAGTTGCCTGAAAGGTGGGGATCTGGGCGGCAAACCCCCAATGTCGGCGAGGCGGAGTTAAAATTGGATACCTTTGAGCTCAAAACACCTCAAAAGCACTGTTTGTGGCGAGTGTATGGAGTCCCCTAGAAGGCCAGCATCATCAGTAAGTCGCAAACGAATGACCTCACTTTGGTAGCAATCGCTCATTTACTACTGTCAGTCCCCCCCTCCCCCCAGGGTACGCGGATGCGGAGATCCGTGGCGGCCTGTTGGCAATATGACCCTATAGGGTCATATGACGGTGACGGGGTGTGAAGCGGTGCTGGGGAGGAGGGGGGCCGGTGATGAGGTGGCCGCCCTCCATCATGGGCGGGGCACCGCGGTACTCACTTCACGTACTGGTCGGCCAGGATGTTGTAGGTCACGACCCGGAAGGCCGGGCTCTCCGCCGGGGTGGCGGTGTGGCGGTGGCGGTGCTGCGCGGGGCCAATCTCGGGGCCGGCCTCCACCACGCCTGTGCGTACCGGCAGCGCCGCGGTCAGCAACGTCAGCCACACTGGTGGGTGGGGGGGGGGGGGGGGGGGGGCATTACGGAGCCGGGCAGAGGGAGAGGGGGGGGCTGCACCTGACTGTGCGGTGGCGGGGGTGCCGATTGCCGTGACAGGGGGGCAGTCCTTGCCGCGGGCCGGCAGACAGCTGACGCGCAGGATGCAGCCTGGCAAGGCGGTGAAGTTGAGGAGGGGGAGGAGGGTCAGAGAGGTCATGCATCGCCGCGGGCAAGCTAGTCCACGCTACAGGTGCCGACGTGCCGCTAAGGACACTGCGAGCAAGAAGCTGCCCTGCAAGAGATCAGATGTGGATGAAACCATACGGAACTATTGCGAGTGCACCGTCATGCTTGCATGCAGCGCGGGGGGGGGGGGGGGGGGGGGCAGTAATAATAAAATTATAATAATAATCATCATCATCACCATCATCATCAAAAAACAAATGTCCCGCGGACAAAAAAGCGTGGTTACGGTATAGTTCTTGTGGGTGGGTTGGCACCCACGAAGAGTTGGTTTCAATGGCCAAGGGCATGCAGCGGGGAAAGGGGGGGGCATTTGTTGCTGCCACCGCAGAGGAGAGGCATCGTCGGCCGGCATCGTACCGACATCGTCGGCCGTGGGCGTGTAGGCGGCGCTCTCGCACGGCAGCGCCGTCCAGCCCGACTCGCCGCCGTCCGCCGCCTTGGCGGCCGCCGCCTTCTTGGCGGGGTGCCGCCGCGACCAGCGCCACTGGCAGGACGCTGCGTCTGTGAACAGCAACTGGGCGGCCGCGGGAGGCGGGGCGGGCGAGGAGAGTGAGGGAGGGCGGGCGAGCGAGCGTCCCAGAGAACGGGCACCGATACTCCTATAAGAAACCCGTCGCCGTGAGGTCGCTGAGCCCGCACGCGCATGCGATTCATAACCATTCGCTATACGGGTGTCGACGCTGTGATAGGGACACCGCGAGCAAGATAGCCGCGCCACCTGCCAGAGGTCAAATGCGGACAAAACCATACTGGAGTTGTTCCAGGATAGGAAAAACGCGGATCAAATTTGCCTTACGGGCCAAAAATTATGCCCCGTACCCTAATAATATTGACCCGGTGGAATATTTTCAAGCCAGCTCACCGCATAAACTAGATTTTTGTGTCACTTTACGTGCGCCAACCCCAAATCAAACTGAGCCTTTGAGCCGTGCGCTGCGCAGTATGCGAGGACTTGGCCTTTATATCCTGGAACAACTCTATGGCATACATCTATCCTAGATATCCTAGACACCTATACTTATAATCTATCCTTACATGAGTATATTTTATCCTAAACATACCATAGCATAGTGTTATGTCATGCAACAACTCTATAGTGGAACCATATAGTAGCTAATGGTCTTATATGGGTTGCATGCAAGCCCAATGTGAGACGTGTACTGAGGATGCTTGTCGGTGTGTCGGCACCCGCAGTTCACCGCAGCAGCATCAAAAGTAGGTCGGCCGGACCGGGGGCGCAGAGAGCGGAGGAAGAACGGCAGCAAGGGGGAAGGAAGGGGGGGGGGGGGGGGGGGGCGCACGGAGAAGGAGGGGCGCTGCAGGATGCCGGCGAGTGGGCGCGGGGAGAGGGCGATGGACTCCACCGTCGGCAGGTTGTGGTCGATGTCCCACAGGTCGTCGCCGATGCGCAGCACGGCGCCGCGCTCCCAGGCAGCCTCGTTTGGGGTGTCCTCCGGGATGGGCGCGCTGCCGCCATAGGCGTGATTTGTGAGCCCGAGGCGGGGGGGGAGGGGGGGGGGGACGGTGGGGTGAAATGACAGCGCCGGCGGAGTGCTGTCGAGTTCACTGAAAGGTCTTTGATGACCTGCTGCAGAGCACGGGGCCCCGACGCACCGATAAGAAGAGAGAGAGGGAGAGAGACAGGGGGGGGGGGGGGGGGGGGGGGCTTGCATGGAGCTGTAGGTGGTTAGAGGGCATCACGGCATCCCAACTGGATAAACAGCTAAGCCCTTACCGATAAGAGCCCTCATACAAAGCCTCAAATCAGACAGTGCATGCAACCCATAAGAACATTCCCTATAGGTCAGCTGTGGTTTCGTCTACATTTGACCTCTGGCAGGCAGGGCGGCGGACTCTTGCTTGCAGCGCTCTCCTTACTGCGCCGGCACCCATAAAGGAAAGGTACATGGTTTGGCAGCTATCCGTAACGGCGCCATGGGTTCGAGATGGAATATGTTTTGGCCCCGCCGCCCCCCCTGAGAGGAAAAGTATATTTGTGTGGAAATGTGTATCAGAAAACACCGGGAACATATACTAGCACGGAATCTCCGGCTCGGCGGCGCAAAACAATTCACACTTGCTGCGACTCGAGAGCCCAAATGAGTGCTACGGTCTGTGCCTGCTGGAAATGCCCTTGCGAGTAAGGACGGCTCCTGAAGGTCCGTCACAGCCGATCCGATTAGCTCATACATGGACTGCAAGCGCCCCATGGATTGGGCTCCACCCCCACCACCACCACCACCACCGCCCTCCTGTTGATGGTAACGAGGTGACGCGGCGACGAGTCTTTCAAATGTGACAGCTGCCGGCAAAAACATCCTCCCAGGCCGCAGGGCAGCAGCACGCACGGTAGTCAGGACTTAACAGCTACGATATATTCCGACCGGCGCAGCCTTACTCATAATGCCGATGTAGTAGCAGTGATCGCAACGGAGCGGGGGCTAGTAGGGGGGGGGGGGGGGGGGGGCGCAGGAGACCTCTCACACAGGAAAATGCCCGTTGAGTGTGTTTCCGCCCCCGGGATGTGGTGGTCGGTGCCACTGAATCTGATAAATGGGAAAGCGCTGGGGCTGTGCGGGAGTGTGAGGGCAGGAAAGTACCCGGGGGGGGGGGGGGGGGGGGGGGGGGCGCAGGAGACCTCTCACACAGGAAAATGCCCGTTGAGTGTGTTTCCGCCCCCGGGATGTGGTGGTCGGTGCCACTGAATCTGATAAATGGGAAAGCGCTGGGGCTGTGCGGGAGTGTGAGGGCAGGAAAGTACCCGGGGGGAGGGGGGGGGGGAGGGCGCAGGAGACCTCTCACACAGGAAAATGCCCGTTAAGTGTGTTTCCGTCCCTGGGATGTGGTGGTCGGTGCCAATGAATCTGATAAATGGGAAAGCGCTGCGGCTGTGCGGGAGTGTGAGGGCAGGAAAGTACCCGGGGGGGAGGGGGGGGGGGGGGGGCACCCGCGCGACGGCTCCTCCTCAAACAGCGTCACCTCCAGCTCCGGCTGGCCCGCCACGACCGCGCTCGGCGGGACCCCCTTCTCGCGCTTGCCGCCCTTCTTCTTGCCACCTGCCAGGGGAAGACACCGAGGGTGAGCTAGGGGGCTCGTCTCCGCCCCCCCCCCCCCCCCCCCTCCCCACCAACCCCACAGACATTCATGGATGCCAGGGGGGGTCAGGTGGGTGGGGGGTGGGTGCCACGCAGCCGGCGTGCCACTCGCACCCGACGCGGCCTTCAGCGCGTTCTGCCGGATGCGCGCCAGACACTTGCCCACCGCCTCACATTTCTCCCTGCATGCGGGCGAGCGGGCGCGGCATTAGGCACGGCAAGGGGACGAGTTGTCACCCAGCGGC
Source organism: Tetraselmis striata (assembly GCA_006384855.1). Taxonomy (NCBI): domain Eukaryota; kingdom Viridiplantae; phylum Chlorophyta; class Chlorodendrophyceae; order Chlorodendrales; family Chlorodendraceae; genus Tetraselmis; species Tetraselmis striata. The sequence continues at coordinate 59,345 of VCJN01003368.1, read as the reverse complement.
CGCGCAGCCCCCTCTCCCCCAGGCGCGCCATCCTGCCCATGCCGGTGCTGCCACATGCGCTAATGACGCGCATCCGGCTCGTGCGCTTCCACTCCAGGTGCCGGAGTCTGCCACGTGCGGCACTGGGCGGGGTTCTAGAGCCGGAAGAGGAGGGGGGTATGATTGAGGCAGATGCGGTAGCTGGAGGCGCCTGCCTCCCCCAATGGCGCCGCACCTGTTGAGGTTGAACTGGCGGCCGCTGATGACGAGCGTGATGGCGACCGCATCGCGCTCCGGCACGCACAGCACCGACACCTGCGCCCTCCCCAGGGGAGGGAGGGGGGAGAGAAGGGAGGGGGCACAGCGTCCCGCACGTGAGCATCAGTGAGAGGACGGGACACCGTCCCGCGGCACCGGGCCGTGCTGGAGCTTCTGGCGGGACGTGGCGCGAGGGCTCTCTGTTTAGAAAAAGTGGAATGGACCTGGTGGGTGATTTGAATCGCACAGGCGTGCACTGAAAGCCCAGTATTGCAGTGGCATCCTGCAGGATGTCCCTCGCTCCTAGCATCATGTCAGTCCTATGCTGCTGTAGCGGGGGGTGTAATAAAGGAAAGTGGACTAAATGAAATTTAAAAGTGCGGCCAGCAATCGGGGGCGTGAAAGGGGCCGGATTGGGCAGCCGAGTGGCGCGCACCCTCGGCCGGCCCGCGCCGCTCCCAGCCGTCACCTCCTGGCTGCCCGCCGCCTGGCTATTGGTCGCCATTGTCGTCACACCCGCACAGCTGCTCCGGCCGTCCGGAGGCGCGCCGCGCCGCGGATCGGCGGGCGGCTGATGCGGCGGCGCGGCGCGGCGGGCCCGGAGCAGCGCGAGGCGGCGGCGGACGACGAGGGGCGCGGCGGCCGCGGCGGACGGGGCGGGCGCGAAGGGGCAGCGGAGGACGGCGACTCGGGCCAGCAGAGCTGCCATAGCCTGTCTCGGGCGCTGGCGGGAGCGAAGGGATTGCCGCGGAAGGCGAGGAGTGGGAGCGCCTGGCGGCCCCATCTGCCCGGGCTCGACACTAAGCGGGACTGCGCAGCGGCAGCAATCGTCGAGGGCCCGGTGGCGGAGCGAGTCGCCCTAAGCAATCTTTGGTTTCGGAGCGCCCCTGTATTCATCGTGGGTGGTTTCGGAGCCGACCACTGTCGGAGTGGTTTCGGAGCCCGTGTACTATTTGGGTCATCGGCCGCGCGCTACTGGTGTACCAATAACATACAGCATGCTGGCGGCCAAGGTATAGCGGGTGGTATATGTGTACATATATCTCTTGCTTGTAATCTACTAAAAAAACTATGTGTGTGATCATCGCCACCGCCGAGATGAGATATTGAAACTACGACTAGCCGGTCGATGGCCCTACAAATATGCACTAAGTGCGGTATATATATTCGTATTCGAGGTTCCGCTACTTGATGACGCCTTGATGATGGGTGATGGCGGCAGATCCGGTCCGCGCGCATCGGGGCGGGCGCCAGGCGGTCATGCGCACCCGCGACTGCGGCTCTAGCTTGGGTGTGAAGCAGCGAGAAAAGGAGGGGGGGGGGGGGCAGAGGGACACGGGCACGTTGAGAAGTGGCGTAGCAATGATGATGCTGGGATGGTGACGGGATCATATGTTGGGATCCTCCGAGCGGGCCAAGGCCCCGCGAGGGAAAGGCGTGCTGCGCAACTGTGCATCGGGCGAAATAATCAGCGAGAATATAGATGTTACTATCACTTCGCATCATTGGATACGCCAGCGTGCTTTTGCAATCACGTTTCTTCACCTAGGCAGGAGGCCCACCACACGCGTCTCGTATATATATGCTAATCTGAATAGACCGTTCTCCTTTCCGATAGCATATAGTACTCCTAACCACTGAGTTGGAATTTGTGTACGTGCAACAACTGCTAGTAGTGCTCGCGACAACATCGATTGTCTATACTCTTAACGCCGCGCGTGACACATCGCACGACGGGCTTTGTGCATGCAGTGTAGTTCTAAAAGGTAGTAAGCTAGGTCGTAGTATACTGCGGGAAAGCGCCATAAATATTGCGAGCATGGCTCTCACAACGGCTCATGCGACCGACAGCGACGCCCCGAATCTCGTTCCACCAACAGCGCCGACGGTCAGCCGGCATCCATTACTACCAAATGATAGACGTCTCGGAGTGCGGTACGGGGGTGTGCGGTGTGCGGTGTTGATGATGTCGGCCGCGCCAAATGCGCCAACGAGCTGATCCGGCATCAACCCTCCAAAAGCGGATATATATATCAGAGCACGGCCCCTTCCTATGCTAGCGGCTACCTTCTAGTGTACGAGAACCGTACGGAGCACTACTCAAGGCCGACATACTAAATAAGGCCACCGCACGCGGCATAATAAGGCAGCCGCGGCGTCATGCACCCACGCACGGCCTATCCAAAAACAACGTGACTCGGCCGGCTAAGGAACGAACGGCGGACGCGGTGCGTGGCGGTTATCGGACGACGGTAGGGTGGCTAACGTGCTGGACGGGCGCGCCAAGGCGGGGCAGCGGACGTCGTTTGCGCCAATAACAGTCATTCTGCTGCGCCATAATGCATGTGATTGGTGCTGGCATGGGCGGAGCAGGGGGCGGGCAGTGGCTGCCCGCGGGCGGTTTGGACGCTTTGCTGGCGTATGTGCTGGGGCATAGTTGAACAAAATGTGACTCGGGGGGCGAACCTAGTACGTTGCCACCGGCGGAAGTTGAGAATTTCCAGTAGGAGCGCATGGCACACCCGACTGTCCGGACGGCTCGCGGCATTCGACGCAGTGGCGGCGGTGCGATCGTCGTCATGGCGATTTCACCCTACGTAGCGTGCCCCAATATTTTGGTTAGAAATAAGAAGCGAGGAAGTCGCGGTATGCGGCGGCAATTGGTTTCATAGCCATGGTGAGCGTCGCGGGTTGATGCGGTTTCGCACTTTCGCAAGCATGCCGCCGTCTTATTGTATATGGCGGTTTTGGATCCAGTGTGTCATCCGGTCTGCTACGCTAGGTAGCCGCGACTGAGTTATACTGCTTCTACTGCGGTCCCCGACAAGACCAGCACTGCAAAAGCCGGCACAGCGCGCGGCGGGGGCAGGGACGTCAAGCGCCTAGTGTTTAGAGCACAGCCGCAAGTAGCAAGCGGCGGCGGACCATAAGCCAGCGACGTGGCGGCCGCGGCGAGTACTGAAGCGGGCCGGAATCAAATGTTAGCAGCGCATGACGGCGACTCAAGCAGGGCATCAGAGCTGCAATATGCCTTATATGCCTATCTCGGGCACTATGCACAAGTACTAACAACAGCAAGGAGTGCTGCAACTGATACATACATACACACACACACACATACATACATACATACATACATACACACATACATGCATACATAAATACACACAGTCATACACATATATACATACTTACATATCTACATACTTACATACACAGATACACATACCTACCTACCTACATACATACATACATACATACATACATACACATATATACATACTTACATATCTGCATACTTACATACACAGATACACATACCTACCTACCTACATACATACATACATACATACATACACGCAAGCACATGCACACAATGCACACATATACCTACCTACCTACACACACACACACACACACACACACACAACACACACACACACACACACATCACGGCGTTCCCGACCGGGCGATACCGTACGCGTCATTTTGTATGAATACCCGATACACTGCCGTAAGTATTACAGAGCACATTGAATTTATATCGAAATTATAAAATCGGCACAGGAGACCTTGAAAGGCGGTAAAGCTGCTAGGATACCGTTTTCAGATCTGTCGTCCGGTTTTCGACGGTCCTCCAGTTTTGATCCCCAGATATACTGCGTAACATACTATTTGTGAGGTATTAGTACTTAAAGCAAAATGGTCGGGACGGGGTTCCCGGGCCAATCTTACCCGACACAAGTGTGCATCCAACTGGTTCGACGATGCTAAAAAGGTTTACCGTGACGAAATTTTTATTCCCGTCCTCAAAGTTGATGTAGTGGTGTATTGCACCAGGTATTAAAAGAGCTTCGTGGCGAGTATGAGAAAAAGCGCGGTATCGGCATCATTTCAGGAACGCCGCCGTACAAACACACACACACACACACACACACACACACACATCGTGGCGGCGCGATGGTATGTGATGCATATATATTGTGATACATATATATTTTGGAGCAAAGTCATGGCATTTTTTTTGCTGTACACTTATTGAATGCGCAAAGCATGAGATTATGAGAGGCTTCTCGCGCCCTCTTGCCCTGGAGAGAAGAAGCATTTATATGGTACTGCATGGTTGCGTGCCCATAGCGCGCTGTCATGCGCCGAGTGGTTCGGGAATAGCATGCGCACTGAAATGTCCATATTGTGGTTGAAACAATTATATGAAATGGGGCGTCAAGCGTGGCGCTTGTGTGCATCGCTGAAGGGGGGCATGCACTATGTATGAGTGGCTCGTGTGCAAGTACACCCAGCTTAATATCCCATCACCGGGTGTCGGGCTTTAGGACACAAGATACACGCACTCGTTTGCGGCCACATGCTGATGTCACAAACATCCAATTTCGACCGATCTATCTGTATGTATTTTTCAGAGTGCCTAAACGTATTCGGATGGTCCTGAAAAGTTGAAATGCACGTCACGGTTTGGACCCGCAGAATGTTTCGAGATTGGTTTCAGAATGTTCGGAGCAAACCCTGAGCCGCGCTATGATCATCCGAGTGCATTTTAGCAATTGCTCAACGAGGCGACACTGCGCTGGCGATTATGGTGTCAATACACACTGTGCAGTGGCTCGCATGGCCCCAGCCCACCCAGCACCACCCTAGCCCCTTCGCTATCATGCTTCCTCTCCCATTTATGGCCATGCCACCATGCAATGCTCTATGCACGCGCAGTGGCACGTCCTGGCCCAAACCCCTATGTCAAGGGGGTACTTGAAACGCCAAATGTGGCACAAAGACCACTCGTGCTGGACAGTTGTCAGGGTAATATGGTTTCGTTAAGCCCTATGATGATACAAGTCGAACATAACTGTGCAAATTCCAGGGTTGCAGGTCATGCACCCTAGCTTCAGCTGCCCTGCTATGTGTAGACTCAGATTCAGGCTTGGATTTATGTGGAGGGGTGTAGCTGCTTAGCTCATCTGGCGGAGCAGTACTTGTTGCAGCAGCGCCAATTTTATGCTGGGCTGAATACATCAGCCGATCAGCGTGTTTGTTGCCAGAACGATATGATATTATGACTGCTGTTTATCATTATAAAGTAACATGATTTTGGCGCCTCTACTGGTTCATCGGCGTGTGTGCATATATAAATGTTCTATATATAGATATATATCTATATATTATATTACATATAGATTCTTATACATAGATAGACACATATATATACATGTGTGTACATATATATGAAGCAAGACTGCATTGATTGCTCAATCTACATGCATAATCCATAGTAATAAACCCCGGAAGGGGGGGGGGGGGGGGGCGTGAAGCGTCCAGCCGGGCGCTACAATGATAATTTGGATGAATAGGTGCCCAGCAGAATCATGGATATGCCTGCCGGCAGAATCCTCGCTGCGGTTACACTGTCCCTCGCCATTTGTTTGCCGGGGCGCTATGGACGCTTGCTACCTGGCTTCCATTGGTGCGCCGCCATGGATTGCTTTTGGAGGAGTGCCCAAAATACCGCACCTTTTCTTGCCCGTCCCCGCCACATCAGCAAGATATTGCATGAGCGCCCCGCGTGGGCTAGTCTTGTCACAGCACAGGACGAGGCCGGCTGTGCTCGGCATCGACGTATAGCATGCAGCTGATCCCTACAGGATCAAACACCAAAGCTAGCTGCGGGATTGCAAACCTCGTAAACTACCGGCACCCACTTCAAGGTTGCGCAGCCCGTTCGCACATGTTACAGTCGCTAGTAGAATCATGTATGCGTCTCCAGGGGAGACCTAATGAGCCAATCGCCCGTGGCAACAACTCCCTATCGATGACGGCCCGCGCAGCTCGCTCAGGCGAACACACGGTCCCCGCGCCCAAAAATGACAAACACTACAGCGCCGGCGGCGCAGAGCCCCGAGCAGACGGCGCAGGCAGCATGCCAGCCGGCCGGCTGCGCCGCGCCCCCCGCAGCCTGCAGCAGGTAGCCGGTCACGGGCAGCCCGATGACGCCGGCCATCGTCCCGGCGGTGTTGGACAGCCCCATCAGCGCGCCCGCATAGCGCGGCGCAATGTCCTGCACGGGGACATACGACACCGCATGGGTCAATGACAGCAACCGCCTGCGATGCTGAGGCGCCCCGCACCCAAGTGTATCACCCCGAATAGCGGTAGCATGGATCAAACTACGGGCGTGTAAATGCAACCAACATGCATGCAACGTCATGAAAGGTACATTTCTATCTATTCACATGCATTCAACGTGTATCCATATACGGTACCAAGGGTCTGCGCGTCCCATCAGCAATGAATCGTTATGCAGCACCAGGTTGGGATTCCGGTTTAGCGATTGTGGCGTACTCTGATTGATTTCGACGTGGACTGTTTATCCCTGCTCTTCTCGAGCGGGTCGAAAACCATAATACGTCGCAAACTCAGAGCATGATGAAGGTGTGACGCAGCTGCTTCTCGTGGGCGGGCGCACCATGTGATTGACGCTGAAGCCGCCGCGCGCAAAGCCGAGCGCGGCAAGGCATAGCGCCACGGCGGCGAGCGCAGCCGGGGCAGATTTGGCGCCGGGCAGCGCGAGCAGCGCCGCCGCCGCGACGACGAAACCGGCGGTATTTACCAGCTTGCGCGCGGCGGCGGGGCGCAGGCGCAGGCGGCCGGCGCGCATGAGGGCGTCGCCCGCGAGACCGCCGGCGATGGAGAAGGCGAAGATGGCGAGGTAGGGCGCGGCCTTGGCGGGGCCCAGCGCCGCGAGGTCGGTGGCCAGCAGCTCGGCGAAGTAGGTGGGCATCCAGTTCATGAGCACGTAGAGCGCGTAGTGGAAGGTGAAGTTGTTGGCCACGATGGCGAGCACCGCCGGGCTGGCCAGCATGGCGGCCCAGGGTGCACTGGGCGGCGCCCGCCTCCGCGCGTCTTTCGCCTGCCCGCCACCCGCCAGCGGCACACTGTCCGCACCGGGGCCGTCCGCGCCAAAGGCCGCCCAGGCAGCGGCCCACAGCAGGCCGCAGCCGCCCACCAGCACCGGCACTGCGGACGGGGACGCGGCGGCGGCCAGCGCGGGGAGGCCCAGCATCGCGGTCGCGGAGCCAAGGTACATGCCCGAAGTGGCCAGGGAGGTCGCGGTCGCGCGCTCCTGAGGCGGAATCCACTTCCGGGCAGGCAGGGAAAGTCACAGCCGGCACTGCTGGCATCGTCTGTGGGATAAGCAGGGGGTGAAGAGGGTGGGCTCCGGGGTAGTGGGGGGGGGGCGGGAGCTGGCTGCACCTGCGCGATGACTGTGTGTACGGCCGGTACCACAAAGCCCTGCGCCACGCCCATGGCTGCGCGCAGGCATGCCATCGCTCCGGGCCGGCCCACCACGAGCGGGGTGGCTAGCGACAAGAGCGGCCATGTGAGGAAGGCGCCGCCCAGCACCAGCTTGCCGCCGTAGCGGTGCGCCGCCCAGCCGCCCGGGACCTGGCGCCGCACCCCGCCGACGCCTCAATGCCGGCGGCATGGCGATTATAAGCCCCCCGCCCCTCTTATCCACACACACACACACACACAGACGTACATGTACATATGTCATATGTCTGGGTGGGTGGCTGAGAGGGGTGTTGTGATATCCAATACCTGCGAGACAGCGTAGCCATTGAAGAAGGCGCCCAGAATCACGCCCTTGGCGGTCTCATCCACGCCCTGGGTGGCGGCGATGGCTGTGTATGCGATGCTGAAGCCGACGCGCTCCACGTAGATGCTCAGCATGCAGAAGAAGCTGAGCGCCACGACGGCCCAGCGCCGCTCCAGCCGCGGCATGCTGCCCCCCCCCCCCCCCCCCCCCCCCCCCCCCCCGTGTTGGGAGCAGCAGCCCCACCGCCTTGCCGTCGTCGGCTGCGTGGCAGGGCTCGAGTCACCTGCCTCGCCGCGGGGTGTGGCTCATCGTCGATTACTGCGCAGTGTCCGGTGGCGGAGTTGTTGCTCCGGTGGCAGGTTGCCCCTTTCTAAGCGGGTGAGGAAAGCAGATCGTTTGAGGCGGTGCTCCCCCGCTCCAGCGCCCGCCGCCCGCTGAGACGAAAGTACAGGCTCTTCCTCGTGCAACAAAACCCCTCATCAAAATAATCCTTAGTCGCTAGAGGCGGCCGCCTGATGCCCCCCGCCCCCCCCCCCCCCCCCAGAGCAGCACGCCGTATCGATCACCCCCTCATACCAGCAGCATCTTATTTGTTGGACCAGTGTATCTCATGACGGATAACGCGCGGCGGCGCGCGCGCTACTACTATATTCTGCTCGCGGTGTCGTCATCGTTTTGTGGAAAAGAGTACGTGGATCCTGACCGCGCCACGCGACGGCTGCGCGCCCTTGCTGGCCATCATAATCGCTCAGGCGGTAATCCTTAGCGCTCGCCTCAACGGCGCGCTAGCACAGCGCCAGCCGGTAATCGCCGGCACCGAGCATATGCGACATGCGCACCGCCTTTGCCTGAGCCAACCTTAGCGCTTTCATAAGCAGCCCGGCGGCCTGACCTGAGACTTTCAGCGCGTGTATTGGGCATTTCTGCGACGGTGTATTGGTCTGACTGGAGATCGAAGCCGCGGTTTCAAGGCAAGGCTAGCCCTCCGCGCGAGCACACCCAATAAATTATAAATATTTATTTATTTTCACAACGTCCCTAGCCTTGGGACAGTACCACCTCCTCAGAGGTGCTACTCGTCGGGATGGCAGCGCTGACTGACCTGGAGCGGCAGCGCAATGCCCTGGTGGAGCGCAATCGGTGGATGCTCCAGCAGCTGGAGGTTCCCGTCGTGAGTGCGCGTCGGCACCCCGCGGCACCCATCAGCGGGAAGGCTCGCCCCGGGAAGCGGGCGGCCGCCGAGGTGGTAATGATGGCGCCCGGCGAGCGCCGCCGCTCCGCTCGGCTGGCGGCCTGCGACGCGCCGCGCTCGTACCGCGAGGTGGACGATGAGGCGGAGCGGGCGCGCGGCGGGCGCCGAGGGGTTGTGGGGGAGGCCGGCGGGCCGAGTAGCGAGGGCGCTCGCGAGCTGGTGTCGAGCACGGAGCCGCCGGCGGAAGGCGACGGGGCGGCGAAGCTTGCCGCTTCCGCCCCTCCAGCGGCGGACAGCGTGCGCGCGACGGCCGCCGCGCCGGCCGCGCAGTTGGACCCTTGGCTCGGTCGCGTAGTGACCAGTACCGCCAACCCGCCCAAGGCGTCCGCCATCGCACTGCTGGCGGCTGGCAGCCCGGAGGCGCACCCGCCGCGCTTTTCCAAGTACAGCGGCGTGGCGGAGCTGGCGGACGCCGTCGCGGTGTTCGTCAACCTGAACCCGGCGGCGGGGCGCGGCGAGGTGTACGACAACGCCTTCTCGGAGGGTGGGCGGCTCATGAGCTGGTACGCCTCCTCGCGGATGACGGAGGACACGCCGGCGGTGCGCCGCTTACTGAGCACGCTGGAAAGCGGTGGCGGCGATGGCGCGGAGCGGGTGCTGCTGTTCCTGCGCGAGCCCGGCGGCTACTATACCTTCTGTGGGCGTGTGGCCGCCGCCAGCTGGGTGCCGGGCAGCCGCCCGCTGCAGCTCCGATGGCGACTGTGCCAATTCGATCAGCTCCGCAGCGCGGACGCCTTTCAGCACCTGCTGGGCCCTGTTCTGGAACAGCCCAGCGTCACCCCCAAGTAGCGCCCTCCCATCGCTTTGCAGGTGATCAGCAGCAAATGTCGAATCATTGACGCCTGTACATTGAGTCATCTATGGACCCTCTTGTTGGCAAGCAGGCACGCTTGCTATCCTTTCATGCATCCTCCTTAACGATGAGGTGCCAACTTGGTGTGTTGATAAGGCCATCCGTGGCGCAGGGTCCGGCATAAACGCCATGCAGAGAGCATCGATCCTCTAAAGGATAAGGACACTCTCTTGACGAATTGCATCTACTGGCGCAACTCCCGCCGCAGAAGTCTCTGGGTGGCACTCTGAGGGACGCTTGGCCGTCATTCAAACAGCATGTAGGCAACCTCGACCCATAACACAGCGAAGGACTGTACAGCAAATACACCGTAGTTTCTTCCATGGAGACGCACGACTGAAAGCATGCAGGATTGCGTCACTGCGCCATCTTACGAGTAGTCAAACACACGGCAGGAGACGAACTATCCAAAGTGAGCTGTGCTACCCATGAAGCCATGAAATGCAAGCATTTTGTAATTGGCGGATTCCCTTGTTATATGATTATCATCCAAGCCGCGATGGGCTGTTCTCGTGTCTGCTTCACATTTGTGCTTCACAGCTGCTAGCTGGCGGGCCTTGAGTTCAGCTCCGGCGTGCTGCCAATCCGCGGCATGTCCTTCGCCACTGGCTATGTGCGCCGAGCATTGAATTATGAATGTTTACTGGGGGAGTGTGGGGGGACTCGGGCCATCTGTGTATGTAAGCCAATGAGAATATTTGAAAGCACCAGGCCAATACCACCACGCTTACTGTTGTCTATCACACCGCTTGTTACTGCATTCTGTAGAATTCTTTGCCAACAATTACAGGCGGTGCAAGTGATGGAAATTGCTGCCGGCGAATTGCGCGAGCTCGATCTGCTGCACTGATCCTTTGTGGACATATGTACGAGCTCAGTGGATCATTCGCCACTGCTGCTGATGCGCGCGCAGGATTGCATGCCACTGCTACGATCTAGGCTGCCAGGCGAGCGCTGAGGCGTTGCAGGGGAGCGCTAGAGCGGAATGAATACTTCTCAGTGGTGTAGTTTGTCTACCAATTGAAGGACCCCCCCCCCCTGCCCGCCCTACCCTTTCCCACACATGACATCCTCATGTATTGGTTTGACCGGCTCTGCTGCGAGCTGTGTGGCGCAACGCGCCGTTGGCCACATAATGAGTAAAGCGACGGATGCGCCAGATGTGCGGCTGTACTCAGGTGACGGATGCAGTACTCGCCATCCGAAGGCAGTTGGTTGCAGTCACTGCCGAGGTCAACACATGTATATGCTCTGCCCACAAGCGCGGCAACCTCACACACCGGTTCCCCATGGGAGGGGTCCTACATACCTGTATAGTGGCAAGGATTATGGCTCCTGGCCGCTGTGGCTGCTAAAGTGATACACAACCGAGAAATATGCTACATGGCAGCGGAAAATACGCACGTGATCATGCGCACGTGATCATTCTGCCCCTGCTCGCCTGCGCGGCGGTCAGCACTACTGGTATTGTCAGAAGCGACTACTAGAGCGACTAGTAGCGACTACTGGTCATCACGCGATCATCACGTGCAAGCATTATAATGCCCCCAGCGGGCTGACATGCGGTACAGTTTCACAACTTCAGTATCCGTATCGACCTCATGGAGTCACATTACCCGCCTTGCCCACCCTTGGCGGTAAATACTGCAAGCCCGGTACGTGAGGCGGTACGTAAGAACCAGTGTGCAGGCGGAGTGCTGCATGCGCAACAGGCAGGGGTCCTTACAGCGCAGCACGTCGCAACCAGCACGCTTTCCGCTCCCACACCATCGCGAGAGTTGACCCAAAGTGCCCTCCCTTGCGCCCCCGGCGACTCGCCGCATAGGCCGCGCTAGACTTTGGTCTTGGCCTTGTTGCGGATCTTCTTCGGTGTGTACATCAGCCGGTCTAACAAGGGCACGTCCTTCAGCACGCGCGAGGCCTGTCCCGGCAGGGTGGCGGGGCGGAGGGCGTCAGGCCACGCGGGTTGGTGGCAGGCAGATGGAGGGCCGCACCGGTGGGAGGGGGGTTAAGGGAGAGCAGGAGGCTGCAAGGGGTAAAGAGGGGGGGGGCACCCACCCGGTAGTCTTCGATCTTCTTGTCGACCACCTTCAGAAGGTTCTCCTCGATTTTCTTCTTCCTGCAGCCGCCGCCAATGCAATTAGCCGATGTGGTATCATAAGGCGCAGCGGCGGCAGAGCGTGGAGGAAACCTGCCTGGCCGAAAGAGCGTTGCTGGAAGAGAGAGCTGAATTGCTGGGGGGCGGGGGTACCGGCACCATCACGCACCTGGCAGCTTCCTGCTCGTGCCGCCTGTGCCCCTTGGGTGGCTTGTACTGCCCATACGGTAGCCCGCTGTCCGGCTTCTCGTGCGGCCACTCACTGCGGGGCGCGGAAACAGCCCATCAGGCATAGTTTCGGGTGCCCCGCAGGCGTGTTGTGACCGCCGCTGAGAACCAGAGGCAAGGTGGCTGGGGGAGCATGGGGTGGGATGTATTGGGAAGGGGATGGGCGGGCGTGAAGGGGGGCGGGGGGGGGGGGGGGGGGGGGGGGGAATGAAAGCAAAGTAAACCACAGCTTTGTCTGGGGCACGCACTTCCCGGCCATCAGCTCCTCCTTGCGCAGGCGCGCGGCGTTCTTGGCGCTCACCGCCGGCTTGCGCCAGCGGCCGTCCACGTAGGTGGGACGCAGCACCGCGCCGCCCAGCTTCTCCAGCAGCCGCCGGGACGCCATGGCCGCCCACGCCGCTCCGGTACGAACCCCTCCCGCCGCCGCGGGTTTGGCTGATAAAGGCGGCGCGGTGCGCCAGCCCTGTCGCCACCTCGGCCTCCGCGGTGGCCGGGCGTGCAGGAACTCGCTTGGAGTGGTGTGTGCCGTCTGCTACCTGCGGGATATGGGCGTCAGGGCGATGTTGCTTTGCCGAGGGGTATGCACGTTGGCTGCCGGCTGACATATTTGACAGGCCCGACTGGTGATGAGAGGCGGATCGCGGACGCGAGCTGGGGCGCCAGGTGGCTAGGGTATACCGAACCCGGGAGTGACCCTAGGTTCGGGCCCTCGCTCGCACCGCCAAACACAGCGCGGCGCAACCACGAGCAGCAGTGACGGCAGCGGGCTGACTTCAGGCACCGACTACAGGTACCCTTGCTTTTATCTTGATTTAGTTTTCAATTTAGAATCCTGATGATGACCCGCCGCGTGTGAATATTATTAGCGATTACAATTTACAAATGATACAATGAAGGCATGTTGCGTCTAGTCTAGCTCATGTAATCAGATAATGAAGGCCAGTGCAAAACTGTATATAAATAACAAATCGACTACCAATGCCCGTACCCGTACCCATACCCATACCCGTACCCGTAATACCCGCACGAGCCACATACATAAAGGCCTACTTGTGTAATAATTCATCACACCAGCCAGCAGCAGCAGCAGCAGGAGTAGGCAGCGGAGTAGCCTAGTGCCTCGAGCAAATATGCTGTATATATACAAGAAATGTTGTATATATACAACAGAAAGTATGGGCCTAGTACTATGGGCAAAACTGGCATGATGACGACCATCAAGGCGTCCGGGGAGGTCCCCCGGGAGCGAAATAGTATACTTAAGTTGACCCGGGCCCGCTGGAGTCCACAGATGGGCTAGAACAAGCCCCCCCCACCACCCACTAACCTCTCCACCATGAGGAAACCTATCGACGAGATCAACATGCGTGTGGCCGCCCGTCATGGGCCATTTGAACCCGTTTCCCTCGGAAGTGTACGCCAACAGAGGGCCTTGAAGTTTGGTAGCGTTGTCGAGTCGGTCGCCAACAACAAATTCCGCATCATGTCGGATGACGGCACAGAGTCAAGCAAGACCACCAACGTGCTGAAGCTGCGACCCACCGGCACTCGCGCTCTGCCCCAAGTGTCTCTCCTCTACCACCTTGCACCCGTCTAATACCTTGCCCGGACAGTATATCGGGTTGTGGTGATTTTGTCGACGTGTGTGGGTGGCACGGCCGTGCGATTGCGTTTGTCGCCTCGCAGAATTTATTTTTTTCAAATATTACAGACAATTGGCTCGCTTACGCCCAGCGGGCCAGAGCACTGTCGACCGCCCCCTTCACCGCGCCGAGACAAGCTATGCCCTAGCTACCTGTCAGCTCCCGTTCGCCCCGGAAGCGTCCATGGTGTCGGTGCGCCTCTCGCGGCGCCGCCGGCTGCCCGTCTACTCGCAAGACCGAGCGCGTGCTGGCCGATATCACCAACTAGTCACCCGCCCGATGCTTCGTCACATCATCATGCACCACGGCAAACACCCCGGCAACGACAACGCCACCAAGCAAGCCCGCTGCACTATGTGCCGTGTGGACGACGACAACGTGGGTTGGAAGCGTCCTAGAAGTGCCCAGACTGCGACATCCCTCTGTGCATCCCGAGCAAGAGGCGCAAGGGCGTCGCGTGCTGGACCCGGAACCACCACATGACCGCCCAAGAGCTCGCGTTTTACGGCGTCAACCGCCGCACGGACTAGGCCGCCACGGGCAACCCTACTCCCTGTACCCAAACTACCCCGTACCTCACGACCTTCCTTCCCCGGTCGGCTCCCGGCTGATCGTTGCTCTTCCGCGGTGCCCTGGCCGGAACCGGTGGTGTGATGCTTGTTCAACGAGCTACATCATCTTAGAGGGCGACGCTTGTGTTAGGAGCGCAGTCGGCGTAGTATTAGTAGTTTGTAATTAAAATCAATTTATGATCCCGACGCGACCCGTGTTGTTTACTCATGTTGTAGCCGCTATATATGCCATACAACATATTTGCCCGAGGCACTAGCATGCCTGCTGATGGGCAGGTGTCCAGGAAGAGCCCGACCGGTATCTCCCGAGGTACTATTTCCCGGAGATATATTATTCTTATATTTCGCGACGGTGCAAAAACGGCGGGCAACTCCAGCCCAGGTGAGCGCAGGTATAATATCAAGGCAGTCGCTATTCTTCCCCATTGTTGCCGATATTAAAAATATAAGTTTTCGACAAGTATTGTACGGTACTGGCACGTGCTGACGCTGTCATGACGTGGCGCTACCGTTGCTTGCCGTACAACCGCCGCGAGGTCGGGAGCGGGGCGCAACACCGGAACAATTATCCCCATATGTACTTGGGATTTGGTCGTTACGCAGCGGGTACCGCACAGCCGCGAGTAGAATAACGAATACTCGCCGAAACACAGACGCCAAATCCCGGTACTACTGAGCGATGGCTATGGAGGTGCTAGATCCAAAGTGACACTTTCTCGGGACGGCACCCTGAGATGATGGGCCGATCGCATGACATCATGCTAGCCGGATTTTTTAGTTCAGGCTTCGGTTGACGAAACGAATGGTTCATTCATTCAACGATAAATAATAGATCGTCTATTATTCGTTATTTTGCAGTCGTAACCCGCGACACATTTTTTGCTCATATCGTCGGAATTCTAAAAAGGATTGCTGTGCGCGCGAGAAGGGCGCGCCAAGCAAGCATCGTTCGTTTTGCGACGCTACGGTAGGGTGGGACCGCTCCCTGCGACAAGATAGAGCAACCCGCGTGTCCCGAGTGGCAGCAGCTCACAACCGTTGGCGACCTGGACAGTCATAGAGCTCAGCCAGTCAGCCGATACAGGTGGCCGGCCCGGTGATATCAGGTACGCACGCCAGGCAGGCAGTTGGCGCCTGCCACCGCTCTGTGTATCGTGGCCGCCTGATATTGGCTGTTGATGGTATGCAGCTGTCCTACCTGTAGTGCAACAAGTGCGCTCAGGCCCGCGCGCGGAGACGAAGCCCCCCCCCCCCCCCCCCCCCCCCCGGGCCCCCCGAAATGAAAACCTATGTAAAGTTTGCAAGTATTATCACCGAATAGGCACGGAACTAATCTGGAATTTCGGGAGCGCTTCGTGCATGTGCCCTAAAACCCTAGGGCTTACACAACGTTCGATCCCAGCATTCCGTGCACCTGTCCGTACTGATAGCACAAGAATTGCGATGGAACGCCCGGTGAAGGACCAGGGCAGGGCAAGGCAGGGAAGATATCACCCGCGACGCAGTCACTGAGGGCGTGGAGTTTCTGACACGCGCGCCTCCCAGCAGGATCGGGACACGCCCTGCGGCGGTAATCGCGGTATGGCTCGCCGGCTAAGCCTGGATGACGCGCTGTCGGCGCACCGCCCGGGGGGCGAGGCGGCGAACAAGGCGGAGCCAGATGGCGCCGCCTCGCAGTGGGACCACCTGCCGCCGGAGATCCTGAGCCAGATAATGCAGCGCTGCATGCTGTCGTCGTCGCCCGGGGAGGCGGAGGCGGAGGTCGTCGGGGTGGGCAACGCGCCAGTGGGCGGCAACTGCAAGCACCTGCTGGTGGCCTCCGGCGTGTGCGGGAGCTGGCGCCAGCTGGTCTGCTTCCACCCCGGCCTGCTCACCGAGCTCCGGGCCACTATAAACGAGGCCAGGTGCAACAGGCCCGCCCCATCCCGCGCTCACACCACTGGATGGCTTCACACCGATCACGGCAGATTGTGCTGTGGCTGCCAAGGGGGATGGGGATTGTTTATTTAATTTTATCTCATTTTATCATTTGGGGGAGGGGGAGGGGGGCACGACTGGCAACAGTGAAACCCGTGCAGCTGTCCTAGAGTGCGTGTTCTGGAGATTTGAGGATTAGCCCTCCCCCCCCCCCCCCCCCCCCTGCCCGCCCGCCCGCAGGCCGTTCTCCGCCCAGCAGCTGCCGACCCACATGCTGCGGTTGGTCACGTGCCCGCCGTTCCCCCTCCTGATCGCAAAGGTGAGCCGGCGCTGGCAGAGGGCGGCCGGCAACCCAAGGGGGGGGGGGGTGGGGGGGCAACGAAAGGAGGAGAGGCAGTACTGGGGGTCTCGCTGGCCTGAGCTGACTGGGGGCGCTCCCACATGACAGGCCGCCGCAGCAGGCAACCCCTCCGCCAACTTTGCGCTCGCCACCTTGCTGGACCTCCAGGTGCGCCGCAATGCCCCTCAGCCCCGGTGCATGCACGGCTGCGGCTGTTGCGCCCGGGCCGGCGCGTGCTGAGCGTGGCGGGCGCGCAGGGCATGGGCAACTCCGCCATGAAGCACTGGCGCAAGGCGGCCAAGCACGGCTACCGCCGGGCGCAGCTCCGCATCGGCGAGGCGTACTACAAGGCGAGACCCCCACGCTCCCCTTTCCTCTCATTTCACCACCCCGGCCTCCCCCCGCCAACGCCCAGCCCAAATTTGGAGTCTTGAGCAGTACCCTGTGCCTGGCGGACTTTTGTGTGGGGAGTCCAAACCCTGGGGGATCCCGGCACAGGGCTGCTCTGTGGGTGGGTCGCGCGGAGTGGTTCTGCGGTGTACCTCCTGGCTAGGGGAGAGCCTACATCGGCACCGGGTGCCGGCGCGTCCGTAAGGTCCCATACATAAGCCCTTTACGGGGGCCACATACTACTTATTCCTACTGCAACCAATGATAGGAGCAGGTTGCGAATAAAACGGCTGCCGGCGCACCCTATATAAAGAACACTTGTATTAAGACTCAAGTTGGGCTTGCATGAAACCTACATAAGAACATCCGCTATTGCCGCGCTGTAGTTTCGTCCAGGTTTCACCTGTGGCAGGTCGGGGCAGGTCCTTTTCACGATGTTTCATAGTTACCGCGCCAGCACCCCTACATTATTAACATGACACGGGCAACCGGTGGTAGACGCCCTGAATTGGGGTTGCGTACGCGGAGGTCCCGTCGATGTACGGCCTCCGACAAGTCTCCTTCCAGGGCTTCTCTGCGCTGCTTTTATGCACCGTGAGCGTTGCGAATCCAAAGCTAAAAGACACAGCGAAAGATACATTGGTGAGGTGTGGTCACGGGTGAGGATGATATGGGATGTTGAGGGAGGGAGGGAGGGTACCATCTGTCGCTTGAGCGCCGGCTAAGGCGTGCCTCGCGACCTAACAAAAGATGGCGCATGGCTGGGGCACCGCTGTGCCGGTGTCAACTTGTCGTCGCTGTGGCAAGTGTTTGTCCCCGCATCAAAAGTAGGTCTACAGTCTCGCGCCCACATTGGAATGGGCGCTTCCCTCCGCACCGCTCGCGGCGAGGCGGCAATGCGGGCAACCCTATCAGTAACACACCTTTGGACAGGCCGCTCGATAACTGCGTCGCATTTGAAAAAGAAGCCGCCCTGGAGGTGCTGTACGGGGTGTGCCCAAGTCCGATGCCGCGACACAGCGGGTGCTGAGCCGGCGGCGGGTGGCATCCGCAGGGCACCTGCAACATGCCCCTGGACGGCGAGGAGGCGTACTTCTGGCTCGCCCGCTCCGTGCGCAGCCTGGAGGACCGCCCCGAGGCGCCGTGCCCCATCGCCGGCAAGGCGCTCCTGCTGCTGGCCTTCATCCTCTTCGACGGCGAGGTGCGCCCGCCCCGGAAACACACTCTGACGGGTTCGCCCGCACAGTGCTCAATTTGTGCAAGCCCCCCCCCCCCCCCCCCCCCCCCCCCCCCCCCCGGCACCACCCTCTCTCCACACACAAAAACCTGAAACCCCAAAACAAACCCCATAACCTGTACAGGGTTACCCCAATTTAAATATGGGATCATCACACAGTACTGTCACATCCCCCCCCCCCCTCCCCCCCCCCCCCAACACACAAAACCCTGAAGCCCCAGAACAAACTCTATGACCTATAATCCGATTTAAATATGGAATCATCACCAAGTGCTATCTCATCTCCCCCCCTTTGCCTTTTCTCTCCTCCCCCCCCCCCCCCCCCCCCCCCCGCCCCCGGCATACAGCGAAGCCGTACATTCATCTCGAAGCTGGCCACTACCATAGAGTTTCATTGGATCCGACCAGGGGTTAAAATACCACTTTACATGCACTACTGTCCAATTATTAATCAGGGAGAAGTATTTTGGGGCAAGCGGTTATTATATTCGCGTGGGGGGCAAAATGTCGGCGTTTCACAGGCCTTGCGGCGAATGACATCACCGCACACATGCCCACCGAGCATATGCTGGCAAGGCTAATCCGTGTCACTATCGGCAGGTGGCTCATCACACTGGAATGGGGCTGTACTGGCCGCCAGTACGGTAGCACAGCAGCGCAAAAAAAATCTAACTACCGGGGCAACTAGATATTTGCAGCTACGGCCACCGTGTTTGACCGCGGGGTAAAATCAATACTTTTGGCAAAATCTAATGAAACATTACGGTATGTACAGCGCGATTTCTTATGTCTGCGAGTCGCCTACCCACTTCAATGACACAGGTCAAGAACGAACCCTTGACGGACCCTTAGCCCCCCCCCCCCCCCCCCGCCCCCGGGTCCTCGCGCCTATCATTACCTTGTGGGGGCCTTGAGCCGGAGTGTAAATGGTACGGTGTTCCATCTACTCGTGACACTTTCTCCGTGGCGGCGCCTCATCGCCCCGGTGTGCCGTGCGGGCGGCGCAGGGGGTGCAGCGCGACTGCGAGGAGGCGGTGCGCCTCTTCAAACGGGCGGCCGCTTACGGCTCCAAGGACGCGGAGCACACTCTGGGCTCCATCTACAACACGGTGCGGCTCGCGACAGCGACCCTCGGGAGTGCAGCCAGGACGGAACCCCTCTAGGGTAGTTTTAGGGTAGGAACACTATGTGGTGTTAATATTAAGTACTAGGAAAGATAAGAATTCGTACGCGCGGGTGCCGGCGTGAAGGATAATCGTGAAAGCGCCTTTTATCAGCCTCAATTAGGGCTTTCGTGCAACCTTTCTGCAACCTAGACCCTAAACCGCAATACTTCGTTTCGTGTCTTCGTTTCGTCCGCGTCTTACCGCTGGCAGTCAGGGCCGGACCATATCCGCAGTATTCGTACCGTCTGGGCACCCGCATGTACCCGTACGGGTATCTCACGTATCGCATATCTCAGATACTCTGATGTGATCGTCACACCGGATGCAGTATCGTATAGCACGAGGACAGTGGTGAAAACAACCAAAGCTCAATGGCCTCCTGGCTCCCTGGTCTCCTGCTTGACCCTCTCTCCTGGTTTCAGGCTTTTTTCTCTCTTTCGCTGGCAACCTTTCACATTTGCTTTTAGTTCTGTTTGTAGTGCGCATATGTTGAAGCACTGATGCAAGCGAAAAAGTCCACCAAAGCTCAATGCTCGATGTTCGACTACTTTATCAGCATCCTACAGATGGCGACTCGCCAGAGTATTCCATTTACTATGTACCCATGCGACTGTACATTAACACACGGCCCCGCTGCGGTACAGCCGAAGGCGGCGATATACCGACGCCTCTCCCAGGAAAAAATAAGGATAAGCGGCTGATTTTTCCTTTTCTTTCCTTTTCCCCTTGTGTTTCCGTTGTTTTATGCGCCCCGCCCGCCTTTCTGGCTCACCTCCTGTGGCTGTGTCATGTATACATGGCTGCAAGTGCTGACGCGCAGTGCCCATGCCGCCTGCAGGGTCAGTACGGGGCCCAATCACGCTGGGCCCCGTGATGCGCGCGCGCCCCAAGAACTAGGCTCCGCAAGTGCTGACGCGCAGTGCCCATGCCGCCTGCAGGGTCAGTACGGGGCCCAATCACGCTGGGCCCCGTGATGCGCGCGCGCCCCAAGAACTAGGCTCCGGTCTGGCGAATAAGCGGGCACACGGAGCCGGCGGAGGCGCACGCGCGTCGGAGGATAGCCGGGCGGGTAGCCGCGTTGGCCATTGTAGCGTGTGACTGTAGGATAGTGCCGCGCTCGGGTGGAGCGGACGCGCGCCATGGGATGGATGTACATACACGAGGCAGACAATGCCGCTCGCGCGATCCTCACACAACATGTACCATTACCCCCCCTCCCCCCCCCCACAAGAGCAGCCGCTTTGCTTGATGTAACACATCGCACCTCGGAGGCACAGGGAGCCCCATAGATGCCATGATTGTGAGCTGCCACCGTGTCAGTGGGCTCTTCTTTCCGTGCCAAGCGGCACGGCGGCACGCCGCATTCCCCGCACCGCACCTGCAACAGCGCGCCATCGCCATGTGGGGCTGCTGTGCCTTGTCAAGCACCACCTACTCATGCGTTTCGACCTCGTACCTAAAATCGACCGAGCCCACCCGTAGCGATGAGGGCGCGGGGGCCACGTGCAAGTTCGCAACACTGCGTAGGCGCGCGTGCAAAATTACGCACCATCGCACTCTTATCAGCGACACAACGTGAATTATGGGATGTCTTGTAGAATCATTATTCATGCGATTCCTACATTTCTGCGCCCCGCCTCTCACTGCATACAATCACCATTTGTTATACTGGAAAATGCACGCGGGTGCACACGCCCATGTAGCATGAACGCACAAGCCTCACACTGGGTTGGGGCACTTTGGGATCTTAGGGTTTTTACTGACACGGAGGGTTTTCTACTGACCAGGTTTTTGCTCTGGTTTCGCGATGGCTTCGTCTTTATTGGGACCCGCCTGACACGCCAGCATGGGCGCATGCTCACTCGGAGTGTTCGCACTACCGCAGCATGGCTGCTCAGATCGTCCAGCGTAGCGGTCGGCGTGCTGGGAGGCATCATCAGAAGGAGGCATTCACATTAATACATGGCACTTTCTTCTCATTGCATCAACCGCCCCGCATGGGGACCACATTCTCATCTTACTCAGGGTTGGGACGCGGGGTCCCACCGCCTACTCGGATTGGAGCCTCTCAACGCACGTCTCCCTCGCGCTCGTTACCTACCACTCGCCGGCTTCACGCGCGCCCCTGGGCGGCGGCTTCCTTCTCTTCTGCCCCGTCCGCTTCCACCGGCCCTGCCCACGGCCTCGCCTCCTTGCCGTCCAGCCTGGCCAGGTGGTCCAACAGGTGGGTGATGATCGGCCGGCCCACCCCATTCGCCCACTTGCTAGTCACCTGCCGTGGTGGCGGAGAGGCGTGGCGGCTCAGCAGCGACAGCAGCATTGTTTAACAGGGAACATTGTATAATAAGCCCAAAAACAACAGTTGTGGCAGCTTGCCGCGGTGGGAAGCCCAGGCGGCAATGCTTTCGTGTCATGCGTGCTCACACAGGAGTAGGTCGGGTTTAAAAACATAAAGCAGCGAAGGAAGACAGTACTGAATGAACTCACAGGGTTTAGAGTTTTAATAAGACATCATATAATATGTTTTGTGGCCGGATGTCAGTGAAGGAGAGAACGGCGGAGGGGTTAGGGTTGGGGGCGGGGAGGGGGGGGGGGGGGGGGGTGGGGGAAGGTCACCTGGATGTGGTTGTGTGCCATGAAGTGGGAGATGGGGTCCCGGATCCACACGTCCACACGGCGCCACTCCAGGTTCTGTTGGCAGGGGGGGGGGGGGGGGGGGGGTTTAAGGCCAATAGAGGTAATAAGGGGAATAGTCACCGTCTTTCTTGGGGGTGAGGGGACAGGGGCTAGGGTATTAGGGTATAGGAGGACTACAGGGTTTGATCGTTGTCCTTGAGGGCGCGAAGAATGATAGGGTTAATAAAGGGTTTGGCCATCGTCTTTCTTGAGGTGATAGGGCATGTGCTCAGGTTACTAGGGTAGATATAGGGTTTTATTCCTGTGTGGTGAGGAAGCAGGCGCACAGGATTACAGGGATTCTAATTCAGGGTTCTAGGGTTTGACCCTTTCTTTTGCGGGGCATTTCGGCATGGACAAAGGTTACAGCGTGCTCAGTTTTTTAGGGCTTTTGTATAGAGCACCAGGGTTCGCTCCCCAGCCGTTTTCTGCCCGGGCTGCGCAGGGGGATCTGCACATGGGGGAGGCGGCGGATCACCTGCAGCTTGAGCAGCATCGTGGAGAGGGCCTGGCTGGGAGCGGCGCCGTGGGGCCCCTGCTGGGCGCCGCCGGGCGCCTTGAACTCCTCCAGCTCGATGCCAGCACCCGGCGAGGGCTCCGTGCCATTTGCGCCGCTGCTTCGGCTGCTGCTCCTGCTCCTGAGCCCGACGTCCCTGTCATGGAAGGGCAAGGGGGCTGGAATCGGTCATGCCATTGCAGCAAAACAAGCCCCGGTCATACCGATGAGCGCGGGATCGTCTTCCGAGTTGATGCTTTCCAGTCATGCATTCCGCCGCAAGGTCACTGCTCCCGAGGAAAAACGGTCAAGTGTCTATTGAAACGAGTCTCAAGAGGCGACGGCCGCTGTCATTGCTGTTGCATGTACGACCACCTGCACTCCGCGGCAATCCGCCGCCCGCCGCCGCATCGCAGCCACGGGCGCGAAACCTTGTGGAGAGCGGAATGCACCCATACAGTACAAACACAAACGGCTCGCGGAAAAAAAAGTTTGTACTGCCTTCAAAGAGGGGAAACATGTTAAAACGGAGAAATTACTAAGAATATCTAACAAATGTTTCGACGCGAAGGTGCAAAACAATTCATTATTTTGGGGCGGACCGTATCATATTGTACAGTATGTAGGGCTCAGTAGGGGTGGATGCTTTTTTGCCCTGAATGGTGTTGTGTCTCTTGTCCATGTTGGTTTTCATATCACTCAGGGTTTGAATACCCTAGACTTCACAAAAACCCCACAGCATACATAGGTGAGAGCTTTATGGTTGACTGGTTTTGGCTTTCAAACAATGTTGAGAATTTTCCAAGTAAGGTATGTAGGTTATTGCGTATGCTGAAGGGTTCTCGGATGTTCAAGGGTTCAGGCATCCTTCCTTGAAGCCCTAAGACTGCTTACAAAAAGCTGCTTGAGCGCTGGCAGCATACCTTGGTGCGAGCTGCGTGGGGCCGGCGGCCTCAGGCGCCGCGCAGCCGTCGCCGATGCCGTAGCTGCGGATGTTGACCACCTCCCTGAGTGACTCCACCGGCGGCAGCTGGTGTGCAAAGCGCAGGCTCGAGTTGGCCCATCCAACGAGGTGGTCGCCCGCGACGTTGGCGTACGCGGTGCGCGTGCGGAAGGCGGCGAGCCCGGACAGGAAGGGGCCCTCCGCGGCGTCGTCCGTGGCCAGGCGCTCGATGAGCGGGCGGCTCGCCGGCGGCTGCGGGCCGTCTTGCAGCCACAGCTGGTGCCCCGACTTGCCAAACATGACGGCCGTCACGGGCGCGGCCGCCGCGACCATGGCGCGCTGGATGGAGTCCCCGATCAGCGGCACCCCGCGCGCCCAGCCCAGCAGCGGCACCTGGCTCACCCCAAAGCCGTCGCAGCCGAGGTGGGGGGTGGCCATCGTGATGTAGTGTGCGGGCTGCAGGCCCAGGAGGGTGCCGTCCCCGGGGGAGAACAGCCGGCCGATGGCGTACCGGCTGATCAGGCCGCCCATAGAGTGCCCCACAAAGGTGATGTGCGTCAGGGAGGCGCCCGCCGCCACCAGCCCCCGCAGCTCCGCCACCAGCCTGTCCCCGCACACGTCGATGCCGTCAAAGGTCTTGGAGCCGCCGTTGGCCGCGGAGGCGTGGAACCACATGTGCCCCAGCGCCTCGCTGCGGCGCGCCTGCGCGCACAGCTCGTCCCAGTCGGTCGAGTATCCCGCCACGCCGTTCACGAGGACCACCAGATGCCGCTTGCCGGCCGGCAGGTCCTCCCCCATGTGGTCCAGGCTGATACACGGCGGCCACGTTTCCCAGCAGGAACAGGAATCGCGCGGGAGGGGGGGGGGGGGGGGGGGGGGGGGGCACATATCACTGTCATGGCGGATCAATGCAGGCCAGCATTGATCCGCCGCACGGCCTCCAGTGGGCAATCCTCTCACAGCGGCATCCATCCGCACAGGAGTGGCGCAGCAGCAGGGTAGCGCATGGACAGAGGCAGGGCGCACCTGTTCCCCACCGACTGAATCTTCCTGCCGCTCCTCAGGGGCTTGGTAGGCACAGGCATGGCCGAAGGAAGAGCACCCGCGGCGGCGGCGGACGCGGCGGCGGTGGCAGAGGGGGGGATGTGGCCAGGGGTGGGGGCCGCGGCTGCCGCGCGCCGCGGCTGCCAGGTGCCAAAGCTGGGGAAGCTGCTGAACCAGCGGTTTGGCGTGGCGGTACTCGTGCTGGGGGGAGGCTCCACCTCCAGCTCTTCCCGCGCCCTGATGGTGACAGCAGACACTGCCCCTCCTCACCCCTCAGCCTCCCAAACAGGACTGGCAACAGCGCACAGCCTGCACCGCCCCAGTCGCTTCCTTTGTAGGCGGCAATCCATAAATGGAATGCCCTTAGTATGCCACAGTTGCGTTATAGGCATCAAGTGAAACACCGAGGCGTTCCTCAAGACTACTCAAACAGATAGGGCATCTGATAGGACGAATTTGTATCAGAGATAAAATTCCCACCCAGCCCCAATAAAATCGAGAAAAGGGCTTGGTGAGGGCCAGGGAGGTAACAGCACGGGTGCAAGCAACGTTGGCACAGACCTCGAGGCTGCACCTTGCACCTTGCCGTTACGCACGGGGGCGGCCATGCTGCCGGCCGAGGTTGCGGGAGAGGTGGCGCTGCGGGTGCCTGGGACGGGCGGCTGCGGTGCGCCTTTAGGCGGCGTCGGCCGGGAAGGCCTAAAGCCCTGGGGGCTCGCCAGCTTGTCTCAGGCGGGGAGGCAGCAGCGGTGGGGAGGGGTCACCCTGGGAAGGGGCGGGGTACTCGATAGCCAAGCGGCGTGAAGGGGCGCCTGCGGTATCGTGGTATGCTGAACGACCCCGACTACCCGGTACCTTGGCCAGCAGCGAAGGACGAGAGTACCGGTAATAATTAGCCGCCGCGTCAATAATGTCAGTACGAGTACCGTCACAGCAGTAGCTCCCTGTTCGGACTGCCCACCCCCGGTTTCGCCGCGCTAAAACACCATTTACAGCGTTCGGCCTGACTATGGGATACACGGCTGTCTTTGTCTGGGCATGCAGCAGTTCCATCGTCGTCAACAGTAGTTCAACACCGCTGGCGGCGGGGGGGGGGGGGGGGGGGGGGGGGGGGGGTCGATCGCTGGTTGCCGTTGTATCGATTTGCTATCAGAAGAACCAGCTGGATGCGATTTATAATCGTATTACATTCGCGGCATCTGCGTCGATTGCTGAGGCATGGGATGCACGGAACGTTCGTCGGATTCAGCGCACCGCTTCAGGCGTGGGTGTGTCGGCATCGGTATTCTGTGTTTGATTCCCAATGAAAGCCGAGGATGCCGCCACAACGCGACGCCGCCCTCACCGCGATGCTATTCGCTACGAGCACCAGCCGCCGTACGCCACCACTGGGCGGACGTGTTCCACAAGCACAAGCACGTAGGCATTGCAATGTCCTGCAGTCATCATATGCCCGATTGCTGCACACTCACTCCTCGTCCATTCACCTTCACAGTATTAGTCGAACGTAGTATGTTTCATGAGGGGTGAGAGTGGAGGGGGACGGGCATTGTGTGCAACACGGGTAGGGGAAGAGCGACCTACCATCTAGCTGTATCATATCATATCATTCCACGGCATTGCATACACATAGAAGCGTGACGATGCAATAATCCAATTGACCATTGTCTGCTCATGAATGTATGAAGTAAATATTGCAGGGTCTGCACCACAGTTCACTCTCTTCAGAACATGGCAGCGATGCAAACAGCAAATCCACTGCCAATCTCGACTGGTCACGAAAGGCAATCGCTCTCTACATATACCGAGATGTGGTATGTTGCAACTGCTCAACAGCTCCTGCTTTCACACGCAAGTGATTGCACATGGTATGGATCAGGGCAGAAGTAAGTGTGGATCACAGTCTTAAAAAAATTATGTCTGGCTAATATTCATACTACACACACCTGAAGCTACCTCACACTTGTGTGCCCTAGTACCGCTCAGTCAGAGCAGAAACTGCTCTGTTGCAGTACTTTCAACTTCTGCTATACATTCAAACATCGAAGTGCGTCTAAGACATCTGGAAGAACACAGAGCTCTCATCACCAGTGATGACAGAGATGTCGCCACCAGACAGCGGCACCAGCTTCGCGAGAGTGGTGAAGGTCTGGTTGGTCAGCAGCTGGATGGTGTCTGCAACTGGCACAGCCTGCGCGTAGAGGCTCTTGAGGGGGTTGGACATGTTGGCCACCCACTCAGCATTGAACTCAAGAGTGGCCACCAGCTCAGCGTCATTGGCAGTGTAGACAGTCTGGTTCAGGGAAGCAATCATGCCATCAACGTTGTCACGCACGCCGGATGCCAGGTAGTTACGCTCGTCAACGTTGATGATGGAAGGAGCATAGATGCCCTGGGCATACAGTGCAGAGGTTGTAAGGCCAACAATAACGAGAGTCATGATCCAGCCAATGACCACGCGGCCGACCAGCTTCCAGTTGACGCCCTTCTTCACGCTCTCCAGCAGACCCACACCGATGGTGGCCCCAACCTGGCAATGAGTGGTGGACAGAGGGATGCCCAGCTGAGAGCCAATGACAATGACGATGGCAGCACCAAGCTCAATGGCAAACCCACGGGACGGGGTGATACGGCACATCTTGACTCCAATAGCACACATGATCTTGTAGCCATAGGTGGCCAGGCCAAGGACAATGCCAAAGCCACCCAGCACAAGAATCCAGATGGGCACCGCAGACTTCTTGGCAAGACCGGTGTTCTTGTAGATAGCCCAGATTGCAGCGAAGGGACCAATGGAGTTGGCAACATCGTTGGCACCATGAGAGAAAGAATCGCAGATGGCGGTGAAGACCTGCAGGTACTTGAAGGACTCCTCAGTCTTAGGGTCAAACTTCTCGGAGAACTCATGGATGTCATGCACATCCTCATCGGTGTCGACAGCGGTGTGGACGTCATGACTGGCACCCTTGCTGATAGACATACCAATCTGCTTCATCGATTCCCAGCCAGCATGGAGGGGAGACCGCATGACCTTGGCCTCCTCAACAACCTCAACAGCGTTATCCTCGACAGGCTTACCACCCTCAGCATCCTCAACAGCCTTTGCCTCAGCAGCCTTCGCTGCATCCTCCTCCTGACGGTCAATCTTCCTCCGCAGAAAGGGCACAACAGCAAAGCCAACGATGAGCGCTGCCACACCACCGCACACAAATGAGATCCAAATGGCATCGGTAAGCTCCAGAGAGATCTTGGACTTGGCACCCTTGAAGATGATGAAGAAGGCATTCACCACCACGGTGAGGAACACCAGGATGGGGAAGACCCACCAAGAGCGAGCATAGCTGTTCTGGCTACGGAGAACCGTGGCGCGAACTGTTCCAAACAGGATGCAGGAAAAGATGCCCGACAGCACGGGGGAGAAGATCCAGGAAAGCACAATGGAGGAAACACCCTTCATGAACGGGAAGGAGTTTGAAGGTGCATACCACACCACTGCGTCAAGACCGCGGGCCGTGACAGCCATTCCAATGACACCACCCACTGTGGAGTGAGTGGTGGACACGGGCAGCTCCCAGTAGGACGCCAGCAGCAACCACACGCCAGTGGCCACCAGCACGCTAAGCATTCCGTACATGTACAGCTCCGGAGCGTCCAGGAACTCCTCATAATTGGCGATACCCTTGCGGACGGTGTCGGTAACGTTGGCGCCGAGAAGGACTGCGCCAAGGAACTCGAAAATGGCGGCGATCACAAGCGCCTGCTTGATCGTGATGGCCTTGGAGCCGACGGACGAGCCGAATGCGTTCGCCACATCGTTGGCACCTGCGATGCAGAGAGGGGGAGGCGGGTGTAAGTCCAGAAGCGCACCGGGTAGGTCAAGAGCTTACTTCGATATCGAGGCAGAAATGCTTGCACCAGTTTGCGAGTCACTACTGGTGTCGTTGATATCACTGGTCGTAAGTACGGCAAAACGCCTGTGCGATAGATGGAATAACAACGTCGCTCGATGCTGGTCCTATGAAAGAAGTATAGTGAAGTTACGACGGCTCTGTGTGAGACTCGGGGTGCGAAGTGGTGTGGTGGTGGGTACTCCCTTCGAAAACCGCCTCCAATACGGAGGACGTGGACCGACACGCGAGGCACGACGCAGTAACAAACGGGCCGACTAACGGGGGTCGCTCGCCAGATTGAGGGTTTACAATGCATTTCATCGAAGATGACGGCTCTTCAGTCACCAGAGATTCGATCATACTGATGGGGTGGGAGGTGTGTGTGCGTGTTGGGGGGGGCGGAGGGGGGGGGGGGAGCATCGGAAGTGAGGTAGAAAGTAAGTTGGAAGTGGGAAACTGTGCCCAAATCAGCAAACCGTATTTCCGCTTCTGGAAAACGATCGGTGCGGTCGACTTGTAAGTGATATTTTCGAAACTAAATGAATCGTAGCTGCCATGATACATCAGGTCGGGGCGGGTTGGGGTCGGGGGAACGGAAGGATCAAGACAGCGACGAGCCTGACAGGGTGGCGGCGGTAGTAGCTGGGGTCGTGACGGTGTCCGACAGTTCCGGTAAACTCACTACGGGGCTGCGGCGGAGGAGGGGGGGGGGGGGGGGGGCAAAACACTGCGGATGGGGTGCGTACCGATACCGAACGCCACAAAGACGGCGAGCAGTGCACCGCACACGACAATCCAGGTATATTCTTCCCACATAGTGAATGTGTGTGCGGGTGGAGCTAGAGGGACGGAAGAATCTCCTCAGTAACGACGTCGGACGTGAAAGTGAAACTTCTGGTGAGTGTAGGACATACCCTCCAGCATATAAGTGAGCAACCGCCTGGTGTCAGCAGCGCGCCCCGCGTCGTCATCTGCACCTACTCCTTACTCCCGTCCGGTGCTGACACGCCGCCGCCGCCGCCGCCAGCCCACCCATACGGTACGGGTACCTGTACATGTCCCCGCTGAAACGACATGATGACAGGAGTATAATTACATATTCTGTGCCCATGTACGTGACATTGACCATTAACTACTGCATCGTTAGGATTGCCACATCGTATGAAAATGCGCTAATATTCTTCCGTAGTCCCATACTCCGGAACTTTTGGGCTCTTCATGTACCTAAGCTAAGGGTGTTGTGCGGATGTGACATATCGATAGGGCGAATTAATACTGAACGAAGCACGCTTATTTGTGTATTGTCGCTACCAGTACCTTGATCGATACCGGTAAATCCCCACCGGTAAATCCCTCGCTGGTCGCTACTCTGGGTGGGAATCTCGCTGATCTACATTTATTTTAACCTAGATGTAGGGTTACAAGCCCTTCGGCTTACGTGCTTCCGGACCCTACGAGTACGGGTACTGTGATTCGAGATACATAGGTCGCTAGTCGCTTTATCCGCCCCCTTTTGCTCACGGCGACCACAGTCTTAAGTACTGCGGTGCTGTCG
Source organism: Tetraselmis striata (assembly GCA_006384855.1). Taxonomy (NCBI): domain Eukaryota; kingdom Viridiplantae; phylum Chlorophyta; class Chlorodendrophyceae; order Chlorodendrales; family Chlorodendraceae; genus Tetraselmis; species Tetraselmis striata. The sequence continues at coordinate 29,199 of VCJN01003368.1, read as the reverse complement.
CGAGCAAGCCCGGCGGGGAACCGCTGTGCCGCGCGCGCGAGCTCAACACGACACGTGATCCATAACGCGGCCGCCGCCGGTGGAATACTTACATGAAGAATCTTCAGGGAATATATTCCCTGAGCGAGACTTGTCAGATGATACTATTTTTTAGATCAAGGCGTGTAAACTTGTCATTGTGAGATGATCCAGACTATCCAGATGACGACGAACACGGCAGCCATATTTTACGGTAAAATGAGAAATGTGCAATTTCAAAGTTGAGTCTGGTTTTGCCAAAAAGGTCCCGCAGGCTGATTCACATGGTCAAGAGCCGAAATTGGCAGGATGGTTTAGCGAAAGCGTGGAGGGAAAACGGAGTCAGGGGGGCGCTGCGTGGAACGCAGCGAAAACTGGAAGATGGCAGGCTCAGCTGTATGTTCTAGCTGCTTTTATATCTACTCGTGCTGCACCCAAAAAGGGCGCAACAACAGATGCCTAGTTCCCGTACCACTGAGCAGCACTTGTAGCTGAAAAGCGGTTAGGTCAAGGGAGGAAACCCCATAAACTAGTTTAAAACATTTCAAAGTTGAGTCTGGTTTTGCCAGTCTTGAGCGAACGGAGAGAGCGGTGGATTGACGGAGAAGAGGTAGCGCCAAGTCATGAAGGAGGCACTGGGAAGGCCACCGCTGCGGAGTCCTGTTGGACTTGGAAGTGGCGTAGGGGGCGATGTATGTGTCCAAAGAAGAACCATGCGCCAGGTGAAGGAAGAACGTTGGGGTCGATGTAGTCCAGAACGACGTCAGAGTTAGTGGTCCAACCGCCTTGGTAGCGAATGTGGGACAATGGCACACCGATGGCGTTTGCTGCAGAGGCTGCGCCTTTGCGAAGACTGTGCGAGGTCCATGAGGTGCCAGCATGGGGGGCAGCGTTGACCAGACGGATGGCTGTGGACAGCCAGTCTGAAATTGTAGCCGCAGTCCAAGGTTTTGACTGCTCATCCGAACTGACAGCCCAGAAGTTTGACACAGCCAGGCCAACAGTAACCAGGGGGACTGACTGGACGTGGTCGAGGAAGTGGTGCATGAGACGGGCTACTCGGGGGTGCTCTGACACTGGGAGGAGAAGTACTCGTAGGTCGTCGGGTCCCCGTCGACAAGCGCGACCCTTCTCTCGGTTCACTTGCAGGGTGATGTTGTAGTCGTCGACATGCACGTCTCGCACTCGACAGGGCACGCCAGTAAGGCCCTTGGCAAAGAACATAAAGTCGACAACCGAGGCCAAGAGGGCTCGGAAGTCGGGGTGGTACTCTGGGTAGGGAGCAGACACAATCAGCTCGGCCTTTGTGACGAAGCGGTAAGCTACATCCGCAGGTAGAGGGACACGCAAAGGGGCAGCGTCCAGTCGGCGCTGACGAAGCATCAGCCCACGCCTTGCTGAAGTTAGGTGTAGGCTATCCTTGGCGATTGGGTCGAGGTTGTGTAGCTCGAAGAACGTGTTGATTGCAAACAGGTAAGGTTGCAGTGACTTAGCTGCGATGTGCCCCCGCTCGCCGATCCAGGCAACATACCGAACGACAGTAGCAGTAGTCGCCTCCAGCGGACTGATGTTCTCGGAGTCGTGGCATAACTCCGCGAACTGAGACAGCCGGCCGGCGTAGCTCTTGAGTGTCTGAGCGCTGAGGGAGCTGGATAGTAGGTCGCACTGTGAGATTCAGATGTGACGCAAGTGTGCCCTACTGGTGACGAACGACGATATACGGGGACGATACGGGACGGACGAGGGACGTGGATTTCATACCGAGTAGCGACGACTATCGCGCGCGACCTGTAAAGTACTATATGAATTTCTCGTTTCCATAATTTCATCAAATTGATATGCCCACGCGGGCTCGCGTGTCGCGCGCCGACGCGGAGTACCCGGGCTAAGTACAGGCGGCTGCACGTACTCGCTGCACATCGCTGCACATCGCTGACCCCGCGGTGTGCGGCGTTGTGCGGCACGACGGGCGGAGGTGTGGGCGGATGTAGGTGGGACGGTAGGTGGCAGGTGGTAGGTGGTGTTCGTAGGTGCGCGTTTTAAGGCAGCCGCCCCAACTGCTGATGATTGTGTAACGCCCCAGCACGCGCATGAAGTACGGGGTCGCTTGGCGGTCACCGCCGCTCACCGCTGAACCAAGCGCGGACAGCCGCGCACTCGCATTTGTGCTCCCTGCCGGTGGTGGGCTACATCCACCCCAACTCTCAACCCCCCCCCCCCTCCCCCCCCGCCCCCCGCGCGCTGCAGCATGCATGCCGGCAAAGGGATGGATAGCGAGTGTGTCGAAGGATGGCGTGTACTCATGCAAGCACTGCCGGGGCAACGTGACGGGCACATGTGATAAGATGGCGCGAGAGCGGCACTTCCTAAAATTCCCGAACTGTAGCCACTCGTTGAAGCGTGCGGCTAAGTTGCGCCGCAAGGCCGCCATATCACAAGCAGCAGCAGCAGCAGGGGCGGCAGCAGCAGCAGCAACAGCAGGGGCGGCAGCAGGAGTAGCTGCAGCCGTCGGAAACGGCCCGCCGGCGCCGGTCTCGGACGACGGCGGCTCGAAGGTGGACGATGTGATGGGCGTGGGGGAGGACCCCGTTGGCGAAGACGGTATGGACATCGACGCGCCTGCGTGGCCGCCGGCGGGCGTGGAACCCGCGATGAGGGCGTGATACGGGAAGGCGATCCCGGCGACTTCTACATGAAGGTCATCGCCAAGAAGTTCCGGGGAGTATGGCACTACGACGTGATAACCAGCGTCGTTACCGAGTGGGTGTTGGAGATCTACGGCGGGGCGACCCAGTGGCGCGGTGTTTTCGAGGACGGTGACATTGTGGACCTTCTGCGTTCAGAGGTGAGTGGGCCCGGCCTGCGTCCTGGTGGCACCACTCAACTGCGGTTGTATGGAATCACACGCACCCGTCTGGTCGGCGTGGCAGGTTGTGGAGGCTATGGCGGCTGCCCAGGAGCACCCCCTGTGGATGCGGACGGGGATTCTCGCTTGGTAACCGTCCATGAAGGCGATGACTTGTCCAGTGAATCACGCACCTTGCCCGGCGTGCGTTCAACACAACCCGGCTGGCGGAGGCCAAGCAGAACACTAGCTGCCATGGCGTGTGCCATGTGCATGTGGTCCTGGGCTATGTCAGCATGGTCAACCTCTTCCCCCTCCCGCCGTTCCACCTGTTTTTTTTGGCTTGGGAAGGGACTTCTGGAGGAAATTTGTCACCGTGCAGGGAACATTGGATTGCGAGCTGTGAAGCAGGAAGACCGGCGCCATGCTTTAGTCTCGATACCCAACAACTTTGAACGCGGGTTGCGCCCTTCGTTTGCAGTGTCCAAGAATCGAAAGGTAAACCCCCCCCCCCCCCCCCCCCCCCCCCCCGGCGTGGGCGTGGGCGTGGGCGTGACGGCATTCCCCGCAATGACTGCAAGGTCAGGCAAGGTGACGGTGCAGTCCGGCTGGGTCATGGAGGACTGCTTGCACCACATGGAAACGTTTTCCATTCTTAACGCCGGTCCGCTGTTCGAGGAGGCCCGGGTGAAGGCGATCATGCCCGAGAAGGAGCTCGCGTCCGTCCCCAGCGGTGGTGCGTTCGGTGTCGCGACTGGCGGTGCTTGGGCACATGTACAAGCGCCTGCAAGGAGCTGCGTGGTTCGTCACGCGGTGGGGGTTGCAGAATGTGGTGACGGAGGAGGACGGGCCCGAGCGCAAGGCGCAGGTGGACGCGCTCACTAGGGAGGGGAGCCCTCGATACCCAGCGCGGCGCCAAGGCGCGGCGGCCGGGGCAGCGCGGCGCCAAGGCGCGGCGGCCGGGGCAGCGCGGCGCCAAGGCGCGGCGGCCGGGGCAGCGCGGCGCCAAGGCGCGGCGGCCGGGGCAGCGCGGCGCCAACGCGAGTGGGATGGGCGAGGCAGCGGTTGCTACCGAGTGAGGCGTAGCATCGTTTGCAGTAGCAACGCAGCCTTTCCGGCGTGACGCCACCTTGATGTAACCCAGCGGTACGCGCAAAGTGCAAGTGCAAGCTGCTGATGGCGGGGATCTCGCGGGGGGGGGGGGGGGGGGAGGGGGGGCAGCGGCTGTGGGATAGGCGCGGCAGCGGTTGCTACAGAGTGAGGCGTCGCATCGTTTGCAGTAGCAACGCAGCCTTTCCGGTTGCATAGTGTGACGCAGCCTGGATGTAACCCAGCAGTACGCGCAAAGTGCAAGTGCAAGCTGCTGGTGGCGGGGATCCACGCGAGGTCGCAGGACGGTGCGCGAGAGGGGGGGGGGGGGGGGGGGGGGGGGGGGGCAGCGGCTGTGGGATAGGCGGGGCAGCGGTTGCTACCGAGTGAGGCGTAGCATCGTTTGCAGTAGCAACGCAGCCTTTTCGGTTGCATAGTGTGACGCCGCCTAGATGTAACCCAGCAGTACGCGCAAAGTGCAAGTGTTACACGTCCGTGTGCCCCACCCAATGACATTGCGCCCGACCTCACTGACGGCATGTCTCGCTCTCCTTCAGCTCCTGGGCCGTCCGCCGCCTCACCCTGCGCACCCTACCAGCCGCGCGTGCCTTCTCGGAAGCCTCACACACGGCGGCGCGAGTCGCGTCGTGGAACGCGTCCCTGACATGGCGGAACTCCGCCCTCACCGTGGCCGTGGTCGGGCAGGGGACTGTCCGCTGATGGGTCGCCATGCATGGGTACTTGGGGCCGCACAAAGCCGGGGTGCCGTCGCAGCAACACTCCCAGTCCGTCCGTTGGCCGCAGTCCACGCATGACGGGCGTCCGGCCAGGACACGCACATGATAGTGCATGTGGCCGCCTCCCGCCACTGCTCGTAGTGCTCCGGTCAACATGGCGACGAGCAAGTCGGCATGTCCCGCAGGTGGCTGCGGGGCGGGTGGCGCGAGCGCAGCCTCGCTCGCCTCGACGACCCCATGTAGAGCGCGGAATTTAACGTCGGCTCTTGTGTGTGCGTGAGTGCAGAGGCGGAGGGTGAGGCGATGAGTTGCTGGAAATAAAGAAGTGATTACAAGCACTGAGGCGCTCCGCGATATGCGTGTCCCCTGCTCCGAGCTCCCTACTGCGTGCTCTGACCTCCGAGCTCAGAGATCAGGCGCGCGCAGCGCGCTAATGAGGCTCATATGCGCGATGAGCGCATATCCGGAACAGCTAGTATATCCGAGCCATCTAATCAATGGTACTACGGTAGCCGCATTGCTAATCTACCATCAACACCCCCCCCCCAATGCTGCGATAGGAGGCATGTAACAAACTGCAAGGCAAGCATGTTCAAGACGGCATACGTTGTCTATGTTCTTGATCCTGCCCGTGGCAGTCCTGGCCTGCTTGGCTAGTGTCGCCGCGGGGCTGCACCGGTTTTGTCAGCCGTTGTCTAGCTCGGATCGGCTAAGCATGGCTAAATTGTCTGGTGGCTTGTTGCCTCCGCTAGTCTTGCCGCGAGGCCATGGCGGCTGTCCGACCTGACGGCCGTCCCCGAACGCCGCCCTCTCGGTCGCCGCGCGAGAGGCGGGAGCTGCTGTCTCAGCAGCCATCTTTTCAGATGCGCTCCGCTTCTCGTGGGCTTCCCGCCTAGTGTTGAGCTCCATCTGGCATGAGTAGAGCTCGTCGTATTGGTGGGACATCTGTCCCTGCATCTCTGCCGGCTGCGATAGGGGATGGGTCAGGAGATGCGCGCTATGTGAGTCATCACCTCGCCAGATGTCGGACTAGGCGTTCGCCTCTGGCGAGCCGTTCCGGTCGTCCTCGGACATCGTGGGTGGGCCGGTGATGACGAAACAGTACAAGAAGTGGTGAAAACCACTCGTCGCGGCAGTGCCTGCTACGGCGGGTTGAGAAAGGTTGGGTCGAGAGACCCACCACCTCCCGGCTCTGAAGCCTAAGAGATGGCCCTAAGCTCTCCCTTTTCCGAGTCCTCCACCCAGGTGTGGGGCACTGCCGGGACGCTTGGACTGTCCCAGCTGTCCCAGAGGGTATCCGGCTGTCGTGCACGTGTGAGATGCACCGTCACGGCTCGCGCCGCTCGCAACGCTCCGTAACGCTCCGGTACATGTATCGTGCAACGCTCGCAACGCTCCGTAATGCTCCTGTACTTGTGCCCCACTCCGGTATCTGTGTGCTGCTGACTCGTGCAGCTGGTCCAGGAAGAGAAAGCTGACAAGACGCTTCGGGAGGCTTCGTGGATGTGACTCGAGTGGTCGAGTCGGGATGGGTGGGGGGGTGGGGGGGGGGGGGGGGGGGGGCTTGCAGCGAATTAGTCGCCTCAAAGCCGAGTGATCTGCCGAGCCTTGTTCAACAGCGGGCTCGCGCTACGCGCAGAAAAAAACGCGGACTTCTCAGCGTGTCCTAAGTGATCGAGGACTGCCTCACCCTCGCTGTGACGTGAGGGCCTATAACATGTAGAGCGCGGAATTTAACGTCGGCTCTTGTGTGTGCGTGAGTGCAGAGGCGGAGGGTGAGGCGATGAGTTGCTGGAAATAAAGAAGTGATTACAAGCACTGAGGCGCTCCGCGATATGCGTGTCCCCTGCTCCGAGCTCCCTACTGCGTGCTCTGACCTCCGAGCTCAGAGATCAGGCGCGCGCAGCGCGCTAATGAGGCTCATATGCGCGATGAGCGCATATCCGGAACAGCTAGTATATCCGAGCGATCTAATCAATGGTACTACGGTAGCCGCATTGCTAATCTACCATCAACACCCCCTCAGCCCGATCAGTCGCCTCGACCACGGCCTCCTCCGCCTCCTGACGCGGCGCACCAGGCGCATCATCGTCGCCTGGCAGGGCGTCCCCCCCCGCAACGGCGCCGTCGGCGGTGGCCGACGCCGTCGTGGCGGGGTGTTGTGAGGAGGTGGCCCTAGACATAGGTGGGGCCGGCACCGCCATGTGTTGCTCCACATGCGGTGCTATTCCTGACGCGACAGCTCCGTCGCACAGGTACCGGCGCCGGCACCCCACGCATGTTGGGCTTACCACCAACCGGCATGTTTCCTTTGGGAGGCGGTTCATCCGCGTCGGAGGTGAGCGGCGGTGCCTGTGTGGGTGTGGATACTGCCCGGCCATTAGGGCTCCCGCCGCCTGCCGCTCCGCCGACCCACGCCGTGGCGTGTGCTGCGCCCCGCATAGTCGCCTCGAATATATTATACATGACGCGGGGACGGGGGGGGGGGGGGGGGGGGGATTCGTGCGTTTCGTATGTCGGCGGAACGGCGTGCGAAGCTGCGGCTGGCGAAGGTGGTGGAAGTAAGCGTGGCGGCGTCGGCGGCGTATTACCGTGCGTGCATGCGTGCGCAACCCCGCGGCAGCAAGCGCCGGACTCGGCGTGTGCCGGCGGCAGAGCTGCGAAGCCATGGACACGGTACGGGATGCCAAGTCTGGCTAAGCAACTGCCGAGGCTGGCGGCTTAACCCCCATGTCCGGCGGTTGAGGGACGGAAAGTGCGTAGAAGTTGATCGGCAAAGCGGGCATATAAGCCTGGCTGTGCTAGGTTCCTATTAAGTAATGGCGGTTTGTGCTAAGTAATTCGTAGGGGTGGACCATGCAGCGCAGGTAGGGGGCGGTATAAATGAGGCCGGGCACATATACTGCTCCACGAAACGACACTGTCGCACGTGTAGTTGAATAGACGCCCCCCCCCCCCCCCCCCCCCCGCCGGGTCGGCCCGCCGACCCGCCACGGCATGTAATATCTGTCATGCATCGCCGGGGTATGTGTGAGTGGATGCCCCGCCGCCACATCCCCCCCCCCCCCCCCCCCCCCCACCCCCCCCCCCCCCCCCCCATTTACACTTGTGCACTCATTAAGTTTGGGCTGGTTTCGGAGCAGTACATGTACGTATGTATATACATACAATGGAACGTAGGACCTGCGCGGAAAGAGGCGGGGCTGGCGGAGTGCGTTGGGGGTGCGTAGAGTAGCGTGTTGGTGAGATTCGGGGTGCATCGGACGCCGGATGCCCATCCACCCAGCGTAAAAGACGCGTACGTAATATTCACACTATATATATTCACACGCAAATGTGTGAAAACCGGACATTCCGTGCCGGATGGGTGGGAATACGGCGTCCGATGCAGCCAAAACCCCAGCAACACGCTATTCTATGCACCGCCAATGCACTCCGCCATCACCGCCTCATTCTCTGTCGATTTCGAAAACGCCTTCACATTATCCACCGCTGATAATTGCAATTGCCACCGTGTAATGTTGTCACGATGTGCGCACACAACAACACTTACTACCGGTTCCGACGCGGATGGAGGCGAGGCTTGCGGAGTGCACTGGCGGTGCACAGACTAGCGGGAGACTAGATCCATTGTCGCTTATTTACAAGCACGGGCGGTGCTGCCGGACCTGATCGTCTACGGCCGATATAATATTCACACTATATTAACATCGGTGCACACCGCCGCACACCGCCGCACACCGCCGCACAACGCTGCGCGCGCACATTCGTCGCGCACATATACGCGCGCCCTACCGCACATATTATCCCGGATTCACTCGCCGTATCCATTACGCCGTGCTACTTCAACAATAAACATTGCGAAATTACACCGACACAATGCCGCACCGACTAGCTCTTGACAATACATGCATATAAATAGTAGTGGCGCGCTGCTCCTCGCCTCCGATGTGTCGTTGACTGCTGCGGAAGGCGGTCGTCGACTGGGTGTTAGTTTCTCCACCTCGGCCGCCCCCCCCCCCCCCCCCCCCCCCCCCCCCCCTTCACCGCTCACAGCGCCATGGCAGACCTCGCCCCCCCCCCCGGGCAAAAGTGGGCGGCGAGCCTTGTTGTCTCGCGTGTCCGCGCCGCCGGCATCGAGGAGGACGAGAAAGACATGAGGAAACGCGTGACAAGGTGGGCGCGCAACAAAACACTCCATCCTCCACATTAGCACGCACCCACTCGTGGCTAACTTGTGCCGCGCGCAGGTTCGTCCGGGAGCGCCGTAAGGCCCACCTCAACGCCAAGGCTTCCACAGTGCCAGCGGCGCAACTCGTGGTGGCCGAGGAGGCCGCATCCTCAGCCGCTTAAAGGCGAAACGATTGTGGCTGGTTGTGGGCGTCTGGGCACAAGGGGCGTCCCGACGCCAAGGTAAGGAAGCTCATGGCGGCGTCGTCGACGGCACAGCCTCCCGGGGTGGTGAAGACACTGACGGATGACAAGAAGCGGAAGAGGCCAGTGAAGAAGCGCCGAGGTAAGAAACTGACGGTCGCGGAGTCGGAGGCGGATTCGGAGGCGGAGGCGGAGGCGGAGGCGGAGGCGGAGGCAGCGAGATCGTCGAAGCGGAGGGTCCCCCGGGCACGCAAGAACAAGAACAAGCAGTAGCCCCCGCCCCCTTACCCCCCTCCCCTCACTCCTCCGGCGGGAGCGGCGGGCGGCGGGGGGGGGGGGGGGGGGGGGGGTCGGCGGGGGGACCACGCCCGCCCGCCTCCCCCCCCCCCCCCCGGGGCCACATTCCCCGATGGCAGCTGTCGCGAATGTTGTAATTCAAACATTCTTCGGCAAACCGCTGCCTGCCCCCGCCCTCCCCCTCGCGAATATTTATGTAACGTGAGCACTCTTTGGCAAAACATGGCAGCCAAACCGCCCATGTGATGACCTTTGATCGGACGGCGGGCATGCCCCTAGCCGAAGAGTACGGCTGCGATCTGCGCTCCCATGTACTAATAGTCGTAGTTATCCACAGGACGACTCGTCATCGCGCCCGGGTTCGTACTAGATACCCGGTACCGGCTTAATAAATATATCGCGTACTACCCGGTACTACACGGACAACCTTGTACCTTATACGTCAGTGCCATGTAACACTTCACCGGGCTAGATAGTACGACTACCAGAATGATTACAGAAAGGATTTATCACCCGCCGGCAATAACGCCGGATGTACTCGCACGTAACTGGATGGACGTGCCGCCACCAGCAGCCGCCTTCACGGATAAATAATAGTCGCTAGTAGTAGTGCTTCGTCACCCGTATGTCACATCTGAATCTCACAGTGTCGAGCGCCCGCTGGCCCAGCTCGTCTGAGCCGAACGCGTCCTGCAGCCTAGATCGCAATGAAGCAGCCCAGGGAGCGACAACTTCGGGCTCGTCAATCACGTAAGTGCGTCGTTTTACTGACAGAGTTCCACCGGTACGACTACCGTTCGCAAAGTACTCGGCAGCAGCAGTTAGGTTCCCGGCGGTTGGCCGGTAGCTGCTGGACGGGTTTGCAGTAGCATTGGTACGGGTTTGCGGGGCTAGGTTCAGGTAAGAGGGCCGCCCTGCGCGCCCTTCGTGCTCGTAGCGCCTGTCACGCGCGTAACGTACCCGCGCGAAACTTGGTCGTTGCGAGCCAGTTGTAACACGTAGTGTAACAACCGACGGACGCAGTGATGGAATGGTACGGGAGGCGGTTAGTTGAGCCGCCATGTGCATGTGTGCGGATGGTTGAGCCGCACTCGGCTGTAGCTGTAAGAAGCGCCGCACCGAGGAAGGTCTAAAGGAAGTCTGTAAGGTGGGGGGGGTCATGTCCTGACACGGGGCGCTCATCTCGCCGTTGAGCTGCAAGGGTGCGTCTTGCGGCGGTCACCGAAAGCTGGCCTCGCAAGGCTCCAGCAGCTCCGACGAAAGGCGCCCCACACCGTCACTCGTGCTCACCTTCGCGGCCACGGCCGCGTCCACCGCCACGTCCTCGCCCACGCCCGCGACCTGCAGCTGCAGCCGCCACTCGAGCAGTAGCGGTCGCCTTCGCGCTGCTGGCAACGGTCGCCTCGAAGACACGGCGCTCATAGTCCCGCATGAGGTCCCCAAACATCGCGGAACCTAGATGCTCCGAAGCAGGCTGAAAATGCTGGGCTCGCAGCACATCCAGAACACCTTGGTCACCGTGCACACGCTTGATCTCATTTAGCCTCCGCAGGAAGGCCAAACGAAACCGAAACGCCTTGTCGATGGCCTCGGCGTGATTCCGAGCTCTCGCGAGGTAGGGGGTGAAGTCCTGGTTGGTGGCAGGGACGTAGGGCAGCAGCTCGTCGAGAGCCACGAAAAGCGCGGCCATGTGGGCCCCGAAACACGACATCCACAAATCCTCCTCCTGGGCCAGCCGGTCATCATGCTTGAGGTACTCGTTCGTTAGGTCGGTGCTCATGGGGAAGAGTCCATGCACTCGGCTGACCGGTCGAACGGCCTCGTAACCAGACTCTGCTCTCTGCAGTAGCTCTGGCACCGCGAGGTAGTCATCCTCGGCACTCACGGATTTTGCTCCGACACGGCCGCTCTGGGCTAGCTCTATTAAGTCGGGGCGCTCTGCGGCTCCCCCGCTGCCTGTCGGCTGTCCCGCGATGCACTGCCCGAAGCCGGAGCCATGTGCCCCTTCTCCATCAACAACGCGCTCACGGGCCGTCAATTGAGCTACAGCTGTAGCCAGTGCCCGCACATCTGCTTGCAGCGACTTAGCGTCGGCTCAGCGACGGGTTCTTCTCCATCTGACATGGTAACGCACGGACGTACGGACGAGAATATCACACTCGGATGGCGAGCCGGGTGTGGTCTTGAACAACCTGGGGTGACCTTGCTCGCAACTGGTTACGAGACAGTTTTTACATCGCTGCGTGGAACGCAGCGAAAACTGGAAGATGGCAGGCTCAGCTGTTCTAGCTGCTTTTACATCTACTCGTGCTGCACCCAAAAAGGGCGCAACAACATATGCCTAGTTCCCATACCACTGAGCAGCACTTGTAGCTGAAAAGCGGTTAGGTCAAGGGAGGAAACCCCATAAACTAGTTTAAAACAGTACTATAATACATGAGCGAGCTGCAAAAGGCGATTAGGAAACCACCCGAATAGGCAATAGGAAACGTACACCAGCAGTCGCAGTTGCGAGGTGGAAGCAGCACCAGAAGGGGGTGCGGAATGAGCACAGGCAAGCGCATCAGACCAAGCCGTCTGCACTCCGGCATGTGTAAGTACTACATCTATTACACACACAGATTTCAAGGTTGAGTCTGGTTTTGCCAAAAAGATCGCACAGGCTGTTTTACACTGTCAAGAGCCGAAATTGGCAGGAAGGTCAAGTGCTCAAAAGCGTGGAGGGAAAACGGAGTCAGGCAGGGCGCTGCGTGTAACGCAGCGAAAACTGGAAGATGGCAGGCTCAGCTGTTATGGCTGCTTTTATGTCTACTCGTGCTGCACCCAAAATGGGCGCAACGACAGGTGCCTAGTTCCCGTACCACTGAGCAGCACTTGTAGCTGAAAAGCGGTTAGGTCAAGGGAGGAAACCCCATAAACCACAGTCAACTCGGCCGTCTCGACGACGTTGTAAGCTACATCAGCAAGCAGAGGAACTCGCAAAGGGACGGCTTCCAGACGGCGCTGCCGCAGCATCATCCCACGTCTAGCTGCAGTAAGGTGCATGCCGTCCTTGGCGACTGGGTCGAGGTTGTGCAGCTCAAAGAACGTGTTATTCATTGCAGACATGTAGGGTTGTAGCGACTTAGCCCCAATGTGCCCTCGCTCACCAATCCATGCAACGTACCGGACGACAGTAGCAGTGGTCGCCTCGAGCGGGCTGATGTTCTCGGAGTCCTGGCAGAGCTCCGCGAACAGAGACCGTCTGCCGGCGTAAACTCTTGAGTGTATGGGCGGTGAGGGAGCCGGAGAGTTGGTCGAGCGTCCGCTGCCCTAACTCGTCTGCCGAAAGCATCTTGCAATCGAGATCGCAGTGAAGCAATCCAGGGAGCGACAGCTTCGGGCTCGTCAATTACGCAAGTGCGTCGTTTTACCGATAGAGTGACATGGGGGTGACTATTGTTAGCAAAGTACTAACATCGGTTAGGTTCCCGGCGGTTGGCTGGTAGTTGTTGGACATGTCTGCTGTAGAACCGGTACGGGTTTGCGGGGCTACGTTCAGGTAAGAGGGCCGCCCCGCGCGCCCTTCACGCTCGTAGCGCATGTCACGCGCGTAACGTACACGCGCGAAGCTTGGTCGCTGCGAACCAGTTGTAACACGCAGTGTGACAACCGACGGACGCAGTGATGAAATGGTTGAGCCGCCATGTGCATGTGTGCGGATGGTTGAGCCGCACTCGGCTGTAGCTGTAAGAAGCGCCGCACCGAGGAAGGTCTGCAAGGTGTGTGTGTGTGGGGGGGGGTGGGGGGGGGGGGGGGGGGTCAGGTCCTGACATAGGGCGCTCACCCCGTCGTTGAGCTGCAAGGGTGCGCTTTGCGGCGGTCACCGAAAGATGGCCTCGCAAGGCTCCAGCAGCTCCGACGAAAGGCGCCCCTCACCGTCACTCGTGCTCACCTTCGCGGCCACGCCCGCGTCCACCACCACGTCCTCGTCCACGCCCGCGCAATGCAGAGCTTGCCGCTACCCGAGCGAGCACTACTAGCGGTTGCTTTTGCGCTGCTGGCAGTTGTCGCTTCGAAGACGCGACGCTCATAGTCCCTCATGAGGTCCCCAAACATCGCGGAACCCAGATGCTCAGAAGCAGGCTAAAAGTGCTGGGCTCGCAGCACGTCCGGAACACCTTGGTTACCGTGCACACGCTTGACCTGATTAAGCCTTCGTAGGATGCCAAACGAAAGCGAAACGCCTTGTCGATTGCTTCGGCGTGGTTCCGAGCTCTCGCGAGGTAGGGGGTGAAGTCTTGACTTGCAACATGGACGTAGGGCAGCAGCTCGTCGAGAGCTACGAAAAGTGCGGCCATGTGGGCGCCGAAACATGACATCCATAGATACTCCGCCTCTTGGGCCGGCAGGCGCTGGTATTCCTGCTTGAGGTACTCGTTCGTTAGGTCGGTGCTCATGGGGAAGAGTCCATGCACTCGGCTGACCGGTCAAACAGCCTCGTAACCATACTCTGCTCGCATCGCTGCAGTAGCTTTGGCACCGCGAGGTAGTCATCCTCGTCACTAACGGATTTTGCTCCGACACGGCCGCTCTGGGCTAGCTCTAGCAAGTCGGGGCGCTCTGCGGCTCCCCCGCTGCATGTCGGCTGTCCCGCGATGCGCTGCCCGGAACCGGAGCCATGTGCCCCATCTCCATCAACAACGTACGCGGTCACGAGCCGTGCGTCAATTGGGCCAACGCTGTTGCAAGGTCGCGCATCAATGTAGAATGGGCCTTCACGTCTGCGTGTAGCGCTTCGAGCGTCGGCTCAACGACGGGTTCTTCTCCATCTGGCATGGTAACGCACGGGGGTGCGGATGAGAATATCACACACGTGCGGGTGGTGGGCCGGGTGCGGCCTTGAACAACATGGGGTGACCTTGCTCGCAACAGGTTACGAGACAGTTTTAACATCGCCGCGTGTAACGCAGCGAAAACTGGAAGATGGCAGGCTCAGTTATTATGGCTGCTTTTATGTCTACCTGTGCTGCACCCAAAAAGGGCGCAACGACATGTGCCTTGTTCCCGTACCACTGAGCAACACATGTAGCTGAAAAGCGGTTATGTCAAGGGAGGAAACCCCATAAACTAGTTTAGATCATACACCACAATACATACATATGATGTAAATAATGTACACACGTGACTATTGTACTTTAGAACGGTTGTTTTACAAGGAACGTCTGGCTTGCCGAGGAGTTTTAGGTATGGTTACAAATTGTGATAATCGGGAATTTGCAGGCAAACAAGCCCATAGCCACGGGGGTTGGGTGGGCTGTGGTGCGCTCGATTGAGCGTGTCACAGCAAAAGAGAGTGATCGGTCGGTCCGCCGTGGCGGCATGTGGTGGCCCTGACCGGCCCCCGCAATCATCCGCGCGCACACGCGCGCTACGGGCGCCGCGCCATGGCTATCCCGTACAATTAGAGAAACCGCATAAGCTTGTTTTATTAGAACATTTCACAAGGAACGTCCAACTAGAGAATGCCGGGCGCAACATACCACGGGCGAGGGTCACGGGCGGGAATGTTGAAGGCGACGACATGCCAGCGGGGTGCACCCACGGGAACGCGGTCCCCAGTACGGCAAGGAATGAAGAGGTCTTCGTGGCGCGGCTTTTTCCGGGAGCGCATGTCGGAGCATATCTCCGAGAGGAGTTGGTACCAAGCTTTGTCATGCCAATAGGGGACAATGACGACGGCTGGGGCACCGCCGGACTCTAGTTTGGAGACAGGATCGCCGATGAGGTTCCATGGAGGGTTACACCATCAATTACGTTCGCAACGCCATGCGGCGTCGGAGAGGCGCATTGCGTCGACGGCCTCGCACCGCGGGTCACGCCAGCTGTTAGCTATATACTCGTACCGATACTCGGCTGACCGATATCGATACGAGTACAACGCGATATACCGGTACTCAGCTGCCCGTGTACCGGCTATATGGCTATATATGCGGCTGCCCGCAGGTATATGACATGCTCGGATCTTTTGAATTGCTTTCACCAGCGGGCGTTGTAGCGGGATGGGAGGGCGTTTTTGGACGTCGCGAAGCGGTCGATGGTGCGGGCGCCCAACTTAGCAGTGAGCGAGGCGAATCGACGAGGGTTAAACTGCCAATCGTCGCACAATTCTTCTGGGTGGGCTTCCATACGCCCTTGTTGGGCGGGTTGCGCAACATCATACCAAATCCCGAGAGGTGGCGTTCGATGTAGTCGCGTTGCTTGCCAGATGGCCTCAGCCTGAGTCCGAGCTAAAAAACTGAAATTGAAATTGAATTTGAGTACAATTGCTAGTCTGCTGCATCTACTAGCCGAGACTGAGTTGTTCTTAGGACATGCTATCTCTGACCATGACAGGGAACACTAGGTGTAATTACAGCTCAAGCTAACGCCCTTCCTCAAGTGTGCCCAAGCCCCTCCTCCTTCCAGCGGACTGAAGCTAGGACAGCAACGCCCCCCTGCTGTCCCTACCTAAGTAATACCTATCCCATTCAGAGCTCAGCATGCAAGCTCAGGCAGCCGAAGCGTCCCGCCTGCAGCTACCAAGGTGAGATGGGGGAAAGGGGCTGACCGGAATAACTATGTGGTGCTCAGTATTTATCCACCGCTGAGCCGGCTAGTATGATCGGTGGGGGCTGCGATGCCCTCCGACATGTAATTGGTAGGTGTTGCATGTTGTGGT
Source organism: Tetraselmis striata (assembly GCA_006384855.1). NCBI lineage: Eukaryota > Viridiplantae > Chlorophyta > Chlorodendrophyceae > Chlorodendrales > Chlorodendraceae > Tetraselmis > Tetraselmis striata. The sequence goes on along the minus strand of VCJN01003368.1, from coordinate 13,139 downwards.
TGTGGGCGGAATCAGCGGTGTGTGTTATGTGTGTGCGGTGAGTTTCCGGGTGTGTTTTGGTGTATGAGCTGCACCGGGCACATGGTTAGTGGTGGGCGGTGGTCTTGAGTCAGCTGGCTTGGTTGTTGCTGCAGTGGCTCGCTCAGCAGCTTACTGGTGCGAGCTGCTAGACGGCTGTGCTGCATCATCGTCCGTTTCCCACTCGCCGTCTGAGCCGCGGGTGCCAGAGAGGCGTGGCTTGCTCCTGATGCGGTTGTGGGCGGCGCCGTCCGAGCGGCTACGGCCCCTGGGCTGCTTCTTCTTATGTTTGGGTATTGTGGCTGCCTTGCACTTGCCTGCCGGGGCGGGCTGGCTGGGATGACGTTCTAGCTGGATGGAGAGGCGCTGTGGGTTGCGCAGCTGATGTGACTCCGCTGGGAGGCTGGCCAGTTCGGCGGCTATTGCAAGTTGGCTGGCAGGAGAGGACTATGCAAGCAGCTCTGTGGGTGAGGTAGTGAGGGGGTGAAGTTATGCCAGTCGATCTGTGGTGCCATTGGGTATGCTCTCCCGGAATGTGCGGTGCACTGTTGAGCGTTGGGGGGAATCGAGGGATATGTCAGCCAGATATGGTGTCTCTGCTGCCACACGCTGGGCGGTGTCCACCTCCATGGCGCTGTCGTTCTCCCTGTAGTTGAGTTCGAGATCTTCCTTGTCGTCCGCCTGCGCTCCAGGCATGGCAGTTGCCGCGGAGGCCGTGGATGTAGGCGCATGGGCTGGCCGGCTGGGTGGGTTGTTCCGGGGGCGCGCTCCGTTGCTGCCACTGCATCTGCAACCGCTCCTCGCCTCGGTGTTATGTACTAGAACCCAGAGGGGGGGGGGGGGAGCGTCGCGGACTTGGGGTGTGATCTTGGCGGCTGGGGTCGCTGGAGGTGGCAGTTGGTTCGGGCCTGCTGGTGGTGGGGCTGGCGATGTGTCGGCAGGGCGCCTCTCGGTTGGTGCCGGAGTTGGCTCGGCCTTGATCTTCACGCACGTTGTTGACACTGTCTTCCGCCACTTTTATGTTCTGTCGGTGCCGCGGGTGCCACCGATGATGCTGTGGTGGTGGGCGGCCAGCTGCATGGTGAGGGTGTAGACTGGGCGTCCGGCGGCTCGTAGGGCGGTCTTCCGGGCCTTCTTACGCAGGCCTATCGCTGCGCGTCGGATATAGTTGTGGCCAGTAAATCCTCAATGCGGCGTAGTCGCCCGAGTACTATATATATGCCACGACGCGCGGCGGTGAGGTGCATGCTGTCTTGAGCGATGGGATCGATGTTGTGCAGCTCGAAGAACGTGTTGATTGCTGACAAGTAGGGCTGCTGCAACGACTCAGCCTCAATCCGGCCCCGCTCACCAATCCAAGCGACTTACCGAGCCACGATGGCAGTATTCGCCTCTGGCGGGCTGATGTTCACGGAGTCGTGGCAGAACTCCGCGAACCGAGAACGACAGTTTGCCGGCGGAGCTTTTGAGCGTATGGGAGGTGAGGGAGCTTGAGATGAAGTCCAAGGTGCGCTGCCCCTAGTCGTCCAAGCCGGACGCTTTATGTAGATTGGCATGGAGGGAAGCCGACCATGGGGCGCAAGAGCCTCGGGCTCGTCAATCACGTAAGTGCGACGTATGCCAGACGGAGCAACATGAGGCCGGCCCATCCAAACAAAATAATCGGCCGCATTGGTGAATTTGCAGACAGGTGGACGGTACTTGTTGGACGGGCTAGTCTGCGCACCAGTACGGATTGGCGGGGCAATGTTCAGGTAGGAGGGCCGCCCCGAGCGCCCATCGCGCTCGTAGCACCTGTCGCGCGTAACGTACTCACGCGAATGATGGTCGTTGCGAACAAGTTGTAAGCCGCAAAGTAACACCCGACAGCTGCAATGATAAAATTGTACGGGAGACGGGTTGCTGAACCGTCATGTTCATGTATGCGGAATGATGGTTGAGCCGCACTCGGCTGTGGCTGTACGAAGCGCCGCTCCGAGAAAGGTCCAAATTAAGTCTGTGGGGTACGGGTCCGGTCCGGACACGCGGCGCTCACCCCGTCGTTGAGCCGCAAGGGTCCGCTGTGCGGCGGTCACCGAAAGGTGACATCGCAAAGCGCTAGCAGTTCCGACAGCAGAAGGCGCCCCACGCCGAAACTCGTGCTCACCTTTGCGGCCATGCCGCCCTCGCCCGCCACCGCGTCCACGTCCACGCCCGCGACCTGCGAGAGTCGCCGCCACCCGAGCAATGGCGGTAGCCTTCGCGGTGCTGGCGACTGTCGCCTCGAGGACCCGACGACCGTAATCGCGCATCAGGTCGCCGAAAACCGCAGAGCCGAAGTGCTCTGCTGCAAGATAGAAATGCTGAGCCCGCAGTACGTACATCACCCCTTGATCACCGTGCACACGTTTGTTATCGTTAAGCCTCTGAGATATAAGGTATGAAATCATGATAAAATCATGATTAGCAGCGGGAACATAGGGCAGCGTCTCGTCGAGAGCCACGAGTATAAGAGAGCGGCTGTGTGAGCCCCAAACACGTCATCCAAATGTACTGCTCCTGGGCCGTTAAACGCCGGTTATCCTGCTTGAGGTAGTCATTCGTCAGCAGGTCGGTACGCAACGGGAAAATCCCAGGAATTCGGATGACCGGTCGAACATCCTCGTAACTAGGCTTTGCTCATTTCAGTAGCTCTAGTACCGCGAGGTAGTCGTCCTCGTCACTACTCGCGGAATTTTGCTCCGACAAGGCCGCTCTGGGCTAGCTCTAGCAAGTTGGGGCGCATAACTGCGGCTCCCCCGCTACCTGACGGTTGTCCATCGACGTGCTGCCCGAAACTAGAGCCATGTGCTCTGTCTCCTTCGACACCACGTTCACAAGCCGTCAATTGGGCGACGATGTGAGCTCGAGCTACAATGTAGACTTGGCATGCATGTCTGCTTGCGGCGATTGGAGCGTCGGCCCGGCGACGGGTTCTTTTCTGTATGACATGATGACGCATTGACGTACGGATGGTAATGGCACACACGGATGGTGAGCCGGGTGTGGTCTTGAAGCATCACGTGACCTTGCCCGCAATAATAGGTTACGGGACAATCAATCGATGATGTGTGTAACACAGCAAAGCTGGAAGATGGCAGCAGGATCATTTGTTACAGCTGCTTTTGTGTCTACTCGTGTTGCACCCCAAAAAGGGCGCAACGATGGGTGAACTAGTAACCCGTACATTTTAGCAGCACGTGTAGCCGGAAAAGCGGTCATGAAAGGAGGAAAACCCATAAATTAGTTTACATTATAATCCTTATGTATGTTGCGAGTAACCTTGAATAAGTTAGGGGGCGGGTATAAAGGCGGACGAGTAACATTGGCATCGTTGGCCATGCATCCGCTGTCGTAGAGACGTTGCAAGGCATTGGTGCCAGTCCTGCCCCGGCTATGTGATACACGTGTGTGTGTGTGTGAGCATCTCTGCACCGTGCACATCCTTGCGTCGCGGGGTCGTTCAGTCAGTGTTACTCACGGCGTAGCGAGATTACATCACGCATGATGGAATTACGCATAAGAAAAGGACGATGAGCCACAAGGGAAAATTCGGAATCCCTTGGCACTGGGATAACCCCCTTCATACTACTACGACATCTGATTCATCAGACTTGAATCATCACGAAATCGAGTCTACCTAGTCCAGGCGAATTACTTGAATATCCTCATCGTTCTTGTTTTTGAAGATTCACCCACCGCAAGGCCGCAAGGGGGTCCTCCGAAGGGATGATACCGGTAAGCAGGGTTCAGGTGCTAATTGTGGCGTTAAGGCACGGAGATGCCGCTGAGTGGGGCAGCAGGTACATTGCTGGAGTGCCTTGGAAAAAGCAGCCCAGTGGTCGCTGCACGGGGGTGTAGAGGTGTATTTCTAAGCGCGGTAGTATGTACACTCCGCTGGGCTGAGTATGGATTGCTGGGTTCCCTACGGCCTTTGCACGAGGGTGGGCTGCGAGTGGGCTGTAATGAGGGTCGCTGGACATCTAGAGCGGCCGCTGCACAGGGCTGCAGCCTATAGGAACATACTCCTAGGTGCGCTTCCATATGCCAGGGGTGCATGTATTGCTTATTCGTGTGTATATTGTGTTTTCCAATTGGGGTAGGTTCACTTAGGTTTGATGTGACACAGCCATTGGGGGGGGGGGGGGGGGGGGGGGGGAAGTTGACATTTGGAGTGTGGTCGTGATTTGTTGAGCTGTAGAATAGTGGTATTGTTGCCGTACAATGTACATATGTGGAGGAAGTGTTGAATTTCGTGTATTTCCGGTATTTGAATTTCCGGTATTTGTTTGCCATTGGGTGTACTACGCATGATAGCAGCTGCTGCGCCGGCCTGGATTGTTGTGCTGAGCACATTGCTGTGGAAATGTTCCAGCATAGCAGCCTGTGGGCAAGCGATACCGGAGTATGAAAATACTTATCCAATCACCAGGCAGATCAGTGGTGAACTTCAAAACTATTAGCATTTCAATTAACGAAGGACAGCTGGTGAGGCAGGAAAATGCGTATTAATGAGAATATACCGTGCAAGGTGATCATAGAGCTGCATAATGCGATCACAGATACATAACAGCCACTCCCCTTGTCCATAGGTATTGATCTTAGTTACTCATAGACTCCCCTCCGCGTTATAACTCCAGTAGTCGGCCACAATGCTTCAGCTGTGGCGGTTTCATTGCGCGCAATTGCCACTATTCTAGGGTTGTCCCTTTTGTTATAAAAAACATCACACAGCAACAAAGCGTGTTTACATTTGCCTCCAGGGACACAAAGCATCACCACTCACATTCAACGACATTGACATTATCAAAGGCAGACCCAACGTACACTATGTGCTACTGCTTGGCCGTGCGCTTGGCTGCACCGAGCCCGCCTTCCCAGCCGAGTCCTCTGCCACGCCGTCTTGCGACAGCAGCGTGACCGCATCCCAGAAACCCTGCACACACGATATGGTGCAATGTTCTGATCCGCTGGCAAGTCACGCATCAAACATGTGTGGCATCTCCCCGCCATTCGCATAATTAGCTGCGCACCTGCCGCAATGCCCGGTCCTGAGGATTCAAGTTTAATCCCTCCTGGAAGGCTTTTGCCTGCATGGAATAGCGGGCAAATTAAGTGAGAGAGCAGAGCACTACACGATGTGGCCGAAGCTGATTGCCAATCATCACTGCGGAGTCACACATGGGGCCGCATGGCACGCACCGCTTCCGAGAATTTCCGCAGGTGATATAGTGCAAATCCCTGAGCATAATGCGTGCAAAGATAGTCAGTCTGTACTGCCCGCCCCCTTGCAGCTGTCCCCCTACTGCCAGCGCCTCGCTTGAGCACACACCTTGTGGTAGTAGCCATCCGACACGTGCGGGGCCATCTGTATCACTATGCACGCGTCGTCTGCAACATGCGTATGCGAATGTCAGATATGTTTTCCAGACGGACAGCGGACACTATATGCAAGGTTCCGCATCAACGGCAACGGCGGCTCACTGAAGGAGCTCGCGTAATCATGGCAGCATGCGTGTGCGACGCTTCTTAGGCGGTACAGCTGTGTCGCCGGAGGAGTAGGAGGAGGAGGAGGAGGAGAAGTTAGCGACTGCATGCCATCAACCATGCGAACATGCTTGTGGACTGTTGGTGCATGCAAGGCGCAATGCAGTGCCAAATTGCGAGGCTGCAATAAGAGGAAGGCACTTTGTAGGACTTAGGTGAGAGGACGATGGCGTCGCTCAGGAACCGTTGCGCAGCCTCAAACTGGCGGTTTGTTAGCGCCTGCTTGCCCCGGAGCCGCAGCTGCCCCGCCAGCCTGTCTCGTTCTGCCGTCGACATGCGCTGAGCTTGCTGCTCTACGGAAAGCTCCTTCTTGGGCGGCGGCGCGCTGCTCCTGCTACCGCCAGCCTCGTCGCCCGGCGCGTGGTCCGAGCCCCCCTCGTCGCTTTCGGACCCGTTGTAGTCGCTCCCCTCGTCGCCTGACCGCTGCTCCAGGTCAGCGTCATCATCAGGATCGTCACCCGCCATGCCGTGCGCCAAGGTGCGACCACTCGCCGTAGCGCGAAGGCGGCGCTGCAGCAGCTATTCGTAGAGCCACCAGCGCGTTCACCGCGCCGGCATGTGGGACGGCAACCCCGACAGTGTGCGCAAGACCCAGCGCGACGACTCCAAGAGAAGCCCGCCCGGGAATGTGTGAGAAGATACTGGCGGCAGCGTTAAGCAGCAACTGCAAGGGAAGGAGAGCCGTGCTCGCGACAGCTGGGTTCCGTTGTTGGCGTGGATGCGCCATGGTCGTGCTTGAGGATGGGTTTGGTCGGCTCAGGCCGCACGCGTGTGCGCAGGCGCGCGCGCGGCATGCCGCTGGCGCGCGATGACGATAGTCGCTACAGGTATGTTGTCCTGCGGCGGCGGGGATGCCAACGTTCGACGACGCGCGCCTCGCCGCCTCGACTGTACTTATCACAGTTAGGTGATATACCCAAACTCTCTGTTCGTTATCCTAACTGATACCTTTAGTCGCTATATCTGTGGTAGGTAATCGTGAAGTCGTGATAGTTACCAACGCAGCTCGCCACGGGAAAAATGAGTTAGCTAGCTTATCTGGTGTTTTTTTCGCCCCCGGGACAGGACTGGCACCAGTGAAACCCTTGCAGCGTCCCTACGACGGCCGTTTAAGCAGCTATCCAGTTACGGAAAGCCCTGGGTAGGCGACGCTCCGTTATAGTCATCAAGCAAATTGCCGAAGCATTCTGCAAGACTAATTGAAGGCCAGCGACGGAATTTCCAACACTGTTGGATCACCGTCTAAAACACTGCCATCAAAATACCCGCCACTGACCACGAAAGGTCCGCCCTACCCGTTTGCTGGGCGTCGGGGCATTCGAGTAATGCGAGTTAGCTTATCTGTTATGTGGTCATATTGAGAATTATAGAGGTTTGAATTGCACGGGGCTAAGTACGACGGGTGTTACCCGACGTTACAATTCCGCCATACGCGGCTAGTACGCTACTGCCGTGTGCCCACGTCCATCTCTCACCCCGATATGACGCCTTGCGACGCGGCGGTGTCTCCACCTTCTGCCTTTGCGCCAGCTTCCAGCTAGCGCTACGGCATCGAGACTCTCGCAGTCTCGTAAGGTGACACGCGATCTCACAACGACGTTCGACGCCAGCCGCTCGCCGCGACTGCAATAACGACAGCATGCCGTACTATGGACAACACACGGTTGCCTGACGACCTGTACGATTCGGCGGGGTGTGGTGGAGGCAACGCCGCGAGTTCGACGACTGACACCGCTAGCCTCACTGCGATGGTGCAGCGGATGCTGCTGCGACTCGACGAGCTAGCGATAGACTCCCGCACCTCTTCCATTCAACAACCACCTCCGCAGAAACCTATTCCCGGGACGCCAGCCGACGGCCTCGAGGGTGACGACGAGGAGGACGACCCTCCCCCCGGTTTCCCTGCAAAATCTCTAGGCCACGCACGCGGCGTTCATCGACCCGCGCGACTGGATCGACTACCTGCCGCGGGCATACGCCGAGTCTATGCCCCATGTAGGACTCACCAACCCCGGCATGTGGAACCCACGCAACGACGAGTGGGACCACTACGTACCTCACCGACGAGAAGAAGCACGCGACGCGCGACGAGTATCGCCACCATGCACCTGGTGTGCTATGGAGTCTTTACCGCCGCCACGCACGCGGCGCTCACGGACACTGTGGCAACGCTTCGCGCGAAAAACGCCACCGCTCGCGACACCGCGGACGCCAACGACCTACTCGACTCCGCGATTCGCACGATCGCGACGTGCGGGCATGCTGCTGAAGACCGGCTCACCTACCTCCGGCGTTTCAAGTGCAAGAAGGCGCTTACGGGCGAGGAGCGAGTCGCCGAGCGCCTCGTCTACTCCCGCTTCTTCGACATCACCGCCGCCGAGCGCTCGAGCAATGGCGTCGACGGCCTCCTCAACGCCATGGACGACAAAAGACTCGAGGTCATCCTCCACCAGGCGGCCAAGGCGCAGGCCGCCGCGCAGTTCAAGGGCGGCGGCAGCGGAGGGAGCGGAGGCGGCAGCGGCAACATCCGCGTCAAGGAGCAAGAGCGCGCGGAACACGCAGACCGCGCCACAAAGGAGAGGGCGGACAAAAACAAAAGCAAGGACAAAGACAAGATCAAGGGCAAGCCTCAGCCCGGCAACCCTGCGAGGAATACTACTACCCCGCAGACCGAGGAGCAGAACTGGCGGTGTGCCCCGCCGTTCCGAGTCATGCTACCCAAGTTCAAGCTACATGCGACACCGCGTGCGGCGGCAATGGCGGCAATTGGCAAGACATCGGGGCGAGCGATCAAGTCCTACGGTGGATCCAGGAGGGCGTCCGGATCCCCTTCAAGCACAACCGCCCCCCACCCAACTTCCAGAACGGCATCAGCATGCATGACGCTACCCCAGCGCCGCTCACCTTCCTCGAGGGCGAGCTTGCCCGCTTCGTGGAGTCCGGCGCGTGGGAGTTTGGCACATGCCGCAAGTGGGTGTCAAGCCTCTTTTTAGTACCCAAGCCCGGCGTCAACCAGTGGCGCTGCATCACCGACCTCCGCGTGCTCAACTCTTATTGTGAGCGCAAGCGGCTCAAGTTGGAGACCCTACTGGGAGTGCGCCACCTAACCAAAAAGGGAGACTACATGTTCTCCTTCGACCTCCAAGACGGCTTCTATGCTTTAGGCATCGCGGAGGCGGACCGAGACTACTTCACCGTGGACGTCCGACGTCAGCTCTACATGCTCGCGGGTCTGCCAATGGGCTGGAGCCTCTCGCCCTATTACTTCGTCACGCTCACCCAAGTATTCATCACCCACCTGCGGAAACCCGAGCCCGAGCCCCCCTCATCGTCTACGCAGCCCACACGGAGCAAGCGCTACCTCCGGCGGACCAGGTGGAGGGGGGCGCGCATCCTACCTTACGTTGACGACTTCCTCCTCTTCTCCGCATCGATGGAGCAGGCGCTCCACCTCCGTCAATGGCTCGCCAGCCTCCTCGACGCCTTGGGGCTGCAGCGGAACCCCAGAAAGGGCTTTTGGGAGCCCTGCCAGTTCGGAAGGCACCTGGGGGTGGACATCGACTCATCGTCCAGCATGTTCTACGCACCGGCAGACAAGTTGGACCGGCTCTCCCGGCAGGCCACGCGGCTCATCGGCCGCGCCACGCGGAACGCCAGGTGGCTCCTAGTGCGCGAGCTGCAATCACTGGCATGGCAAGCGCAGTACCTCTTTCTGGCGATCCCGGCCGCAAGATTCTTCATGGGCACGCGGGAGCTCCACTCCGTGGTCGGCGACCGGTGGGGCGTGCGCGTGCGGATGACACCACAGCTCCGCCGCGATCTACAGTGGTGGACATCGGTGCCCAGTCAATCCAACGGCAAGCCCATCCACCGCCCGGTGGAGACGGCTTATCTGCACACCGACATCTCGGGCTACGGCTGGGGTGGGGTGTTGAACGGCAGGCTGAAGGCGCGGAGATTCTGGAGCTCGGCGGACGAGCGCCAGCACATCACCTGGAAGGAGCTCAAAGCGGTCCGACTTGCCGTGGAAAGCTTCCTCTCCCACCTCGCGGGGCGCAACGTCCTCCTGCACGAGGACAACAAGGCGGTATGTCACGTTCTGTCGGGCCTAACCTCACGCTCTCCCAAGATGATGGCCGAGGTGCGACGACTCTGGTGCTTGCTGGACTCGCACGGCATCCACCTGAGCGCGCGGTACATTCGCTCGGCAGCGAATATATGGGCGGACCGTCTAAGCCGGCACCTCGACAGCGACGATTGGCAACTCGACCCCTCATGTTCGCGGAACTGGAGAGCCGGTTCGGCCCTCATTCCATCGACCGCTTCGCGTCCGCCCTCAACACCATGTTCCCCCTCTACAACGCGGCGTGGTTGGACCCTACGTGCGAGGCGGTGGACTCGTTGCACCTGCCGGATGCGGACTGGCGCCGCGAAAACAACTAATGCAACGCACCCCGGCCCCTGCTACCCGACCTCGAGCAGAAGCTGCAACAGTGTGGCGCAGCGGCGACCGTCGTCGCCCCGCGATGGGAGGGCAAGGCGTGGCACCATGCACTCACCGAGATGGCAGTGGAGGAGCTCACGGTGGCGCCGCGCGCCGGTTTGTTCCGGCCGGGGCGGCGGGACGGGCGAGGTATGATCGGTAGGCCTCACTAGCCCGTGACTGTATTCCGCGTTCCCTTCCGGCATGGGTATACCTGCGCCGAGGGGCCGTAAGTGCTAAGCTATCCATGTTTCCGGGCAACGGCCACCAACTACCGGTTGTACGTGCTGCACCAGTACGAGCTGCAGCGGTGAAGTACCGCGTCGAGGTCGCGAGATGTACGACACCATGGGCTGATTCGATGCGCCGGTACATGACACGTACGGGTTCTAGGGTCCGAAACCCTTGGCGTCCAAACCCTGGAGCTCCTATCAGTTGGGCGCCGGCCACTGCGGCGTCTTACGCCAGTTGCATGAAGCAATATTCCCGTTTCTGCGAAGAGGAGCGGCGACCGGCCCTGGCTGCCGACCCCGGGACTATGGCACGGTACATCACGTGGTTGGGCAACCTGGGGACGATCAAAGCCTCCAGCTTGCAGCCTTACCTATCGGCCGTCAACAACTTCTTCAAGGACCACGGCCGGGAGCCGATGGCTCTGGGCAATATGGTGAGCATGGTCCGTAAGGGTCTTGCGGCGTCGCACGTGACGCTAAACCCCGAGCTGATGTGGGCCCCATTGCCCGCGCGTGTGGCGCTGAAAGCCCTGACCCTGGGAAAAGCCCTACGTCTGGAGCTGGGACCTACCTGGGGCACGGACCCAAGTACCGTGGTGCGCGTGGAGCTGTTCCGCGCCAGCCTGGCAGTCGTCGTGCTATGTCTGTTTTTCTGCCGCGGAGGAGCGGGGGTGGAGTGTTGTACGGGCGACCTCACAGTCGGCCCGGACGGCGGAATCCTCCTATACCATCGTGACCGGAAAGGCCAGCGCGGCGCGGATGCAAGCAAGAAGTTGTTGTGTCAGCTGCCAGCGTCAGCGCATGCCGACATCGCGGAGCTGCTGCACTACTTTGATGCCGCCCGTCAGGTGTTGGCCGGCGGCCGCGTTGCGTGCTCGCGGCGCGATGGGCCATCAACCCGCGCGAGGGGCAGGCCAAATGGACGGCGGACACCCTCACTAGCTGGCTGCAACTGGTGCTGACAGCAGTGCACGAGCCCCCCCCCCCCCCCCCCCCCCCCCCCCCCCGCGCGGGGTTCGCGTGGACGTCCCACTCCCTCCGCAAGGGGGCCACAACAGCCGCGTACGTGATCGGCGTGACGATGCAGAAGATCAAGCAAGTACTTCGTCGGCTGGGCGATGGAGTCTAGCGTGGTGCTCGACTACATCGACCCAACAGTGCTGCCGTGTCCGGCAGCATGGCACCGCTTTGGCTGGATGACTCCCTGGGGCGGTCAACCAGCCAGGTTGCCACGCCAAATGGCGACATGCATGATGGCAAAACTGCGAGCCCCCTGCTTTGCTAATGGTCATATTGAGAATTATAGAGGTTTGAATCGCACGGGGCTAAGTACGACGGGTGTTACCGTCATACCCGGCTAGTACGCTACTGCCGTGTGCCCCTGTCCATCCCTCACCCCGATATGACGCCCCGCGACGCGGCGGTGTCTCCACCTTCTGCCTTTGCGCCAGCTTCCAGCTAGCGCAACCCACCCTTCCCAACCCTTTCATGCGTGTTTTGGGGCCTGAGCCCCTGTGCCAAATGTTGTAAGAGATCTGACACATTTTTGGCAAAACTGCGAGCCCCCTGCTTTGCTAGCCCGGAAATACCCAAAATTATCAGGGTTCGGCAAAATTTATTGCAGTTTTTCGGCCCGTAACGCTGCGAAAAACACCAATTTACCGGGGTCGGCCCTCTCGATTTTGTGATATCTGTGGCGCCGCCGGCGAGCGTGCGGCGTGCGCGACTGATAAATAGAGGCATCAACGAACGGTAATTCCCCCACCTCTTGGGTTGAGCGGAGAAAAAGGAGGATGCGGTCCGAAATCTCCCGCAGTGTGAGCGAAATAATAACGGTAGCAGAGCGATATCGTGACGAAATCTGAGGCGTTCGTCCTCCGTCCTCTGTCCTCGAGTGCTGCATCTTCATTAATGAACCGTCATACGTTCGATATTCGCTCGCTTGATTTCACGGTAAAGGTACGAGTACGGCTGGTTTCTGAATGGACGCGCTTGTATTCTAGCCCGCCAGGCACGCTTGATATCCGTCCGAGACGCCAAAATAACGCGGTACCTTATATTAAAACGCGGTACTATATAGTCGTAGTATCGCAAGAGTACGCGCTTGGTATCCGTACCGCAGCGCGTTTTTAGTGCGCGCTGATTCAGCGAGACGTTCCCTGTTTTTTTTTAAATACGTTAGTTGAAGTATAAATGATGTAAAAAGGGTTCGCCGCGGTGCGGGTGCAGTGCCGATATCTGCAGCGTCGCTATTGTAACGATATATAAAGGGACGGATGCATTCTACGTTCTCCACGCATTCTTGCACAGGTGAGCGGTACTCTTGCTCTCCGGGCATAGGGTGTTCGAGTCGTTTGCCTACGGGTGCGGAAGATGGGCGCGCCATGCATGAGCGTGTACGAGTGAGATGTAGACCCTCGTTCGCTTTGGGCAAATACGGTCCCGCATACGGGTGTCGTGAATACAGTTGTTTCCCAAGGCAGTGAGTAGCGAGGGTCATGCGTAGTTGTAGGGGAGCAACTCATATAACGACGTTTGGCGGAAAAGGACGCGACCGAGCTGGCGGCGCATCTGGCGTTGGGTGGCCTGCGTCTGTTGCACGCCCGTGGCGCCCCGTTCTGGGTTGGACCCCCCCACTTCCGCTCCTTGCTGCGAGACCTCAACTTCGAAGCTCCTTTCCTGTCGGCGCCTTCACATTACATTCGGCCTAGTGCCGCTATTGGAGTGGCCCGGGATTGTGTGATGGGGAGAGCGTCCCTACTGCGTGGAGCGGCGGCTGGCTGGTGGCGATACCTGGTCGGAGGCTACCATGGCGGTTCCTGCCTCTGTTGGCCCGTAGC